>PVHP010002718.1:0-66731 GCA_004024765.1 Zapus hudsonius
GGGCCAGGAAGACCGGGATGAGTACTAAGATATACAGGATCCCTTGCCACAAGGACTAATATAGACAGCCCACGGAGGAGGATATACAACTGATCAGGGATGGGGAGGGGGGGAATTGGGGAATTCGGGATAACAACGCATGGTTTGCCCACTAAATAATGTAACTCATTATGGACAATAAATATATATTTAAAAAAAAATAAAAAAAAATCTTAAATTGTTTTTAGCCAATAGAAAGTAGGTAGAGAAGTATAGAAATGCACTCTACTATTTGTATTTGTAAATATATAAATATAAAAAACCTAGCATAGAAGAACAGAACAGTGACAGTTTTCCTACCTAAGGACCAAAGAGTTAAATCAAGGGAAGGGGATTTTGATTTTCAAATCTCATTATTCATGTTTGCCTCTTTTGATTACTAAATGAACCACTAATAACTAATGATGTATTTATACAACCCACTTTCCAGAAAGTAAATGTAAAATAAAAAAATTTGTCAAGCCAGAGCTCTTCCTGACCAATCTTGAGCTACTGACCAAAGCATGGGCCCCAGTGTAAGTCAGTGTGGTATTAGGAGGCTTTAGTGCCAATCTGTATTAGAAAGGAATGAGGGGATCCTTAGTTCCCTTTCTCCACAACAAAATGCTTTCTCTTTGCTTACTGATTTGCTTTTTGCAGTTCTGGCAACAGAAACCAGGACCTTCCACATGCTAGGCAAGTGCTCAGCTAATACACTACATCCCTCGTGCATGTTCATAGTTTAGCTTTCTAATGTCCTTACATGTCTATGCTCTTTTAAGGTATACAGTTTATGAATTATGACAGCTGTGGCAGGAACCAAAACTGTGGAGGATCACTGTGAGTTTGAGGTCAGCATGGGACTACAGAGTGAGTTTTAGGTTAGCCTGGGCTAGAGTGAGATCCTACTTCAAAACAACAACAATAAATCTGTAGTGATTCTAACGCTTTAGACCTGAAAATCCTGCCTGCCATGGTGAAATAGGAAGCCCTACACCAGCACAGAGCAGACAACCAGGCAGAACATCCCAAAAGTATGCACAAGAAGAATATGAGGGGCTGAGAAGGTGGCTCAGAGGTTAAGGCTCTTGCTTGCAAAGCCAGCCAAACAGGTTCAAATACCCAACCACTCAAGCTAGATGCAAAGAGTGGTGCAAGAGCAGGATTCAGTGGATCAAGAATCTAGTGCTTGTCAGCAGGGCCCTGGTTTGCCTCTCTTCCCCACACATATTTGCAAATGAATAGTTTAAAACAAAATAAATGAAAAAAGAAGCTTATGAACCTGTCTGTTACTATCAGGAAGAACAGCTAGCTTATAATTGTGCCACAAGCCAAAATAATACCTCAATGGCAACTTATTTTGAGACAGAGTCATAAATTCATCATTCCCCTACCAAGTAGCTTATAAAACAGGCACACATGTCATTGTGCCCAGTCAGGGCAAAATGTTTTTCATCAACCAGATGATCAAGGAAGACATTTATTTATACTTGAAGATACCTTGGAATCGTCTATTCCAAAAACAGATTACAGTCAGCCCTACAGTGTCTCATTCACTAGGTCTAGAGAGAGTCCAAGTATTCAGACTTCTGACAAGTCTCCACATGACACAGGAGCTACACTTGAGAACCACTGAGTTAAGCAGTGCTACTCACCAGACTACATTAACTACTTGGGGTTGTGGTTCATGGCTTATATCTTGATTGACCAGTTGTATGTGGTTCAGCTTGCATAGTCCACAAGAACCATTTTAAGGTTTGCTTATGACAAGAAGGGCTTTGCTCACAAAACCTAAAACCAGCATTTTTTTTCTATATTGATATCTTTATTGTCCAAAATTAGATACACTGTATTAGCAAATATTATGTTGGTATCCCCATTTCCCTCCTCCCCTGTCAGTCAAAACCAGCTTTTCCCAAAGCTCTAAGGCATAGACCTTGGGAGAGATGGTAGTCAAATTCACTTTTAATAAATAGGAAAATGCTCCCCAAGAAACTGAGTGATTCACCATTAAAAGTATGCAAAGTACAAAGTACAAATCTTTGGTACCTATATACCTGTGACCTCAGCTATATACCTGTGACCTTAGGTACGTGGTTCTTTCTTCATTCAGTAGCATAGAACCTACTACATAGAATAGGTAGTTGTTAATTATGCATATCCTCTGAAAACTGTTGATCAATGCTCTTATAGTCATCTCTATTTTTAAAAGTCCAAATAAAGAACACGATAATTACTCATCTGTTTCTTAATATTCTTTCCATTTACCAAGTCATATTGTGAGATAACTTCTGGTCACCATTAGCTTGCCTTTATATAATTATGGCAGTGTGATCTCAGATTGATATCTGAGAATATCTCAAGTATAAAATATCAATATTACCATATGTTAAACACTTATGGATTTTTTTTGAAAATCTGTTATAAAGGGAAACATTTTAGTATATCGGTCAATACCTCATGATTAGAAACCCACTAAGCAAATTTCTCTCCAAGTGTTTCACTCACATTTAAAGGAATATCCATAGTCATCAGAGAATGAAAACTACACAATCCATCATGTATACTTTTTGTACTGCATGTTGGAACACTGACCACCAAGCTTTATGATCAGAAGTAGCAAGTGTCCTCAGCCTAAACTTTCTCCTTTAAATATACCTCATCCTACCAACCACAACTCTCTATTGGTTCTCTTAATAAACTTGAGTCAGGGTATTTAGGTGATACTAGATTAATTACAAAATGTGATTAATTTAATGTAACCAAACTACTAAGAGCCCAAGCCACAATTCAGTCAGCCACTTCCCTCATTCTCTTTCAGTGATTGCTTCTTAACCTGCTGTCAATCTGTATCTAACTATGGAAGTTTCTCTTGATGGCCTAAACTTTCCATGGTAAAGAAGGGAAAGGAAAATATTTTTATTTAAAAGAAAGTTCATGCCAGTATAGACAGGAACTTTGAGATGCTGGTGGCGTCCATAATTAATCAAAGGTAACCACGAGAATTTTAATTCAAGATTTTTCTAAGGTTTAAATATTCTTCTTGGATTAAATGGTATTTATGCCCACAAGTCACAAGGAGTTCACAGCATGTGTAATTTTCAGGATTCCATTTCCCAAAGGCCATCACATCCCTACCCAGCCAGCAAATTCTTTACCTTGTGCCCTTAGCACTTTGACACTGCACAGGATATTGGCAGGCTTGGTTAGGAGAACTTCCCCACTGGAGTGCAAGCTTCCCTCACTGTCTTAGCCAGATGGTGGCATTGGTATAGCATGCTGGAGATCTACCATATCTAATAGAGAACATGGCTGCCACGTTCCCATGAATGTGCATTAGTTCCTCATGACTATCATGTGAGGTCACCCCTGCTATTATCTCTATTTTAGGAAAACGAAGCTGTAAGAAGTTAACTAATAATAGAGGAAACTTTGCCAAAAAGGTAAGGGGGAAAACATCATCAGTTGTCCACTTAACAGTAGTTTTTAGTAGTGTTCCAAAAAATGAAGAATATTACTTAGCCCGTGTCCCACTATTACTTATGCAGAATGATTATTAAAATTATAATTCATTTATAAAAAAATCTTTAAGATTAAGCAGAAATTATCACCTACAAGTCTTATAATGGTTTTCACACTAAAAGAAACTGTGCTATTGAGACTGAGTTTATCAACATTCCATCATGAGATCCCAACCCTCCCAGGAGTAGTCATTGGCTCACTGCTTGCAGGGACAGGGAGAGGCGTTTTTTCAGTGTGTATCCACACAAACTGTCCATACTTTGATAATAACTCCACCTGCTCATGCAGGCTACACTAGCTTAACTCAGTGGATGACATGAAAGTACAAAGGGGATTTGTCAGGAAGAAGGGATTTAATGGGATTGGAAGGAGAGTAAGGAAGGCTGATGGGATGAAAATGATCACAATGCATTATAAAACAAAATTTGAAAATAACGGTTATTCATGAGACTTTAGATTAATATTTCTAGTGGATGACTTGTTTCCTTCTAACCACATATTCTAGAGGCCAAATATCAGACATGTCTCATTTTCTCCTCAAAAATAAATGAGAACAGTTGGAAGGCGGAGTAGTTTACTCTAGGCCATATAATAAGTAGCAAAGCAATATGGGAATCCAGATCTGATTTTGTTGGCATAATTAAGATATTTTCTGAGTAGAAATGTCCTTATATTATGAGCAATAAAATGCATCAGTTATTCCACTGGCTAGCATCCCTCAAGAATACCAGGAAGAACTATTACTTAGGACACTGATGTGTGGATATGGCTTTTAAATGTGTAATAGTGATGGATTAACTATAAATTATTTCAGGTATATAAAGATGGGCTCTACAAGATAAGCATTAGCAAATTCAAATAGTCCAACATAAATATACTATAATACAGAAAGTACTTGTACAGCGTAAGGTTTTAAAGTTGAGTAATTCAGTCTGCAAACAAGAGACAGGACATGCATAGTGGATGGAGTTTTCCTGACATGAAATGGGACTTGAGTTCTGCTATCCATTGGTAAAACACTGCTATTTTGTCTAATAGTATAAGTAAGTAATGTGTATGTACACACAAGATAGCTCATAGGAGAATATATTTATAAATTTTAAAACACTTTTGGAAAATTACATGTGTTTTATTAACAGTCATATTTACATAATACTTTTGCTATAACTAAAGTTGAATCTGCTATTTGGCCTTAAACAGATAATGGCTAAAAATGAAATTAACTATTAGGTTACTTTATAATTTGTTTATAAGGTTTAAGAGGAAAAATGCATATTGAATATCAAACTTTAGCACAGGTTAGAAAAATATTGTAAACTATATTATCAAATCATTTTTGTGCCTCCTATGCCTATTCCATAAGATGGCAGATGCCCAATAAATATGAACAATAAATTAAGGTGTTAAAAAAAAAACCTTAATTCCAGGATAAAAAAATCAAACTATATCCAATCTAAAGCTATGATAGTATTTCCAACCCCGTACCAAAAAGTCACATGCCTTTTATTATATAAACTTTAATATGCATTTCCATATGTATATATGTTATAGTATACAAAACAATACATGTACTAAGTTCTTTGTTTTATATATTTATTTATTTATTTATTTATTTATTTATTTATTTATTTATTTATTTATTTATTTTTGATGCAAGGTCTCTCTACATGTCCAGACTAGCTAGTCTGAAACTTGCTACATGGCCCAGGCTATCTTAAACCTGTATCCTCCTGCTTTCACCTCCTAAGGCTGGGATTATAAGCATGCATCACACCAGGCAACTCAATAAAACAAGTCAAAATCTTGCAAGTGGCTAGAGGCCCTGGCCTGCCCATTCTCTCTGTCTCTTTTAAATCCGTCTCCCTGCTTGAAAACAATAAAAATATTTTTAAAAGAAATAAAACATAAATAATACTAGAAAATGTTTATAATTTTTCACAAGAACTCTATATGTATTTTAATTATCTTTACTATATGGTTTTACTCAATATTTGAGAGGCATATTTTAAATATAAGCCATACAGTATGGCCACTAATTATGGTACCTAACCCTGACCTTTCACCACTATGTATTAATTAATAGCTTGAAGGTTTCTCCTCCTAAATTTAAGGAAATAAAATAAAACGTGAAAGGGCCTAGCCACCATACTGTTGAAGTTCAGCATTTAACCACGTGTAGACAGACGTCTACAGGCCAGGCTTCCCTTACTACATTTTCAACTTCACAATACAGTCTTTCTCAATAATTATTTCATAATCAGTTTTATATTCAGAAACTGATATGAAGAAATAAGATCTAGGGGCTGGAGAGATGGCTCAGCAATTAAAGGCACTTGCTTGCAAAGCCTGACTGCTGAAGTTCGATTCTCTAGTACCCATGTACAGCCAGGTACACAAAGTGGCACATGCATCTAGAGTTCATTTGCAGTGGTAGAAGGCCCCTGGCCTGCCCTACACACTCTCTCTCTCAATGTGCTTCTTTCTGACTGTCTCTCCTTTTCTTAAATAAATTTTGTTTTGTTTTGTTTTTCGAGGTAGGGTCTCGCTCTAGCCCAGGCTGACCTGGAATTCACTATGGAGTCTCAGGGTGGCCTTGAACTCACAGTGATCCTCCTACCTCTGCCTCCCGAGTTCTGGGATTAAAGGCGTGCACCACCGTGCCCGGCTCAAATAAAAAAATTTTTAAAAAGAAAAAGAAATTAGATCTATACTTTCCTTTATTTTTCAATATACTAGGCATTTTCTGAAAACTTGAAAATATAATTCATTCTGCATCAATAATATAAAATATGCTGAAAAGCTATAATAAATTTATATTAAAATATATGTTGTCTTAAATGTAATCAAGTCAAAACATGCTCTTAATTTATGCAAGGCATCTTTGAACGATCATATACAAAATAAGATGATATTTGTCACAAAAACTATGTTCTCTACCTTCAAGGAAAACACATTATTCACATTACCTGTGATGGATTAAATAGTTTTTAAAAATGAGAAAGTATGTGTGTGGGGGTCTTTCAAGATTATTTTCCTTCTACTAAGACATTGAAAAGCCCTAAAAATTAATTTAGATTGTAAAGCTCAAATCTAAGTATATGTTAATGTCAAGACCACTTTGCCTGTGTCTTTCTCAGGAGCACCCACAGATTATTCTCAAGGCTGATGTTCATGAACTAAGTGTCATCTTCCCTGTAGCAACCAGCAGTAACCATAGCCACCAGGCTTGCAACACAGATTTTTCCTAAAAGACGTAGAAGCAATGTGCTGATCATGTTCCATGGCTCCTCCAAAATAAAATAGGATTTAAAAAATTTTACCCTGAAGTAAGTTTCACCTCCATCAGAAAACAGGGAAGCCTAGTTAGCAGCCCTTCTAACAAAGAGGGGAGAATCTGTATCTGACAGGCTTTTCTCAAAGTGTTGTTTAGTATCACAATTGTGCGGGAGACAAAGTGTTTCCTATGCAAAAATCTCCCTGAGCTCATATTAAGAAAAAAGAATGAGGTGGTGTGTGAAGCTCATTTTTAGTGACTCAGCATGACAGACCTGAAGGGCTCTGCAGTAACTGTGACATTTACTATGAGGGACATGCAGGTTGACAGCACCAGATGACTTGGTGACATGATTTGCCTGCTTGAGACAATAAATGTGATGCTGTATATAAAGGGAGAGCAAACAGAACCCTAAGCAAAGTCCTGCAGTGTCTCCTGGTCAGGGAGGTTAAGAGCATAGAATGAGCTTTAAAGGTGACAGCATATACAAAGATTTCCCTACCAATCAAGAACTTTCTTGGGTGAGAATGTAAATGAGCTTGAGATAACAGCATATACACAGGAATTTTCCTTTACTTTTCCTGTAAGGACAGAAGATCTAGGCATCCCTCCAAAGAAGTGCTATATTCAAATATAATTATTGGCAGGTGTCCCAATATATTATTTGGTTTGGACATCAGAGCTCCACAATGTGTTTGGCAGAACAGACAGGACTCTCTCCATGACGTTAGGGTCAAATCATGCCTTCAGTCACATGAATGTGGGCCTTGTTTCTCCATTTCGAAATTAATACAACCAAAAGTCACAGGGTTGAGAAATCCTATATAGGAAATAAAATAACCTATGTGAAAGCGCCTAACCCAGTACCTGCCCAAAAACAAAAAGTATTGACCTGACGTTATCTAGGTTTAATATTTAACTTTGATTTAAAAAATATAGCCTATTATTTTCTACCCTTAAATTCTATGATCAATCTTTTATTTTTGTTTTGTTTTGAAGAGGCAGCCCCACTATGTTGCTCAAGCTGGCCTTGACTTCTAGACTAAAGCTCAGCCTCCAGGTTAGCTGGGACTATGTCTGCTTATAATCAGCTTTTGATCATTATATATCACTCAAATTGTTTCCTTTTATTTTGCATATTTCTTGGAGAGGTTCCTCTCACTTCCCATTGCCACCTATGGTATGATTATGTGAAGCAGCATCTAGCATAATGATTCTTATAATAATAATGATGATGATTTAGGGATGGAGAGATGGCTCATGGTCAAAGGAGATTGCTTGCAAAGCTTGTCAACCCAGGTTCAATTCCCCAGTACTCACATAAAGGCAGATGCACAATGTAGTACATATATTTCTGGAGTTCATTCACAGTGATAAGAGGCCCTGGTACATGTTCTCTCTCAAATAAATGCAAACATAAATATAAAAATAATAAACTTAGAAACCATTTTTAACTTTTAAGCTTTCCAAAATACAGTGCCTTTGTAGGCCAGTTATTTGGAGGGGGGATTAGTTACATATTTGGAATTTCTGCTTATGCTTCACAAGCATGGATAAAAGGGAAGGTTGAGAATGGACAAAAAGGAATTTAAAATGTAGAGTAAACAAATGTAAAAATCATTCTGGTTCATTTCAAATTAAATAAGTATTACCCAATATCAGTTAAATTTCAGGTAAGTTATTTCCTTTGATCATAACAGTACCATGCTGACCTTTGATTGAATACCAATATCATGGGCTGGAGTGATGGTTCAGCAGTTAAAAGTGCTTGCTTGCAAAGCAGGACAGCTCAGGTTTGATTCCCCAGTACCCAAGTAAAGCAAGATGCATAAAGTGGGCACACGCATCTGGAGTTCGTCTGCAGTGACAAGAGGCCCTGGCATATTTATACTCTCTCTCTCTCTCTCTCTCTCTCTCTCTCTCTCTCTCTCTCTCTCTCTCTCTCTCTCTCTTCTCTATCTCCTTGCAAATCAATACATATAATTTTAAAAGCTAAAATAGAATCCCAGTATTATGATGTGAGCATATACATTCTAGCCTCTAATTTCTGTAGTATATTCCAAGATCTCCCCATAACACATTGAATTCTTTTGAACAGCAATTAAAATTGAATTGCTACTAGTAACTTTCCTAAAATTAACATTACTGAGTTCTAAATTAAAGAAAGAACAAGTGTGAATTGTAGTTGAAGCAGATTAAATTTCACAGAAAGGTGCTTTAGAATCTTAAGGAAGTTTGGGGCTCATTTCATACACTTAGCACACACACTTCATAGAGAAACCCGGAGCCCCAAATGCTGATGCTGACAGAGCCAAGATCACGACCTAGGTCCACTGGGTCCCAGTCAAATGAATCATTCCAGGTTTCCATATCAAATTTAGCCAGGCAATTTCTGTCAACTCAAAAGTGTACTTTTTACCAAAGACTAATTCAAAAGAATTAGAATTATTTTTTAAAAAGCACACAAGAACTGTATTTAAGTAAACACCACAGTAGTCATAATAGCTTATTTACATCTCACAACATTTTTCAATTCCCAAATAGAAATTGTCGGAATTTTTCCTACTTGTGCTTACATATATATTCATTCTCTCCTCTCTCTCTCTCTCTCTCTCTCTCTCTCTCTCTCTCTCTCTCTCTCTCTCATGCACATGAGCGCGCGCGCACACACACACACACAAACTAAAAATTATAGGGATAGAGCACAGATAACAAGAAATCAATATTCGAGGCAGGTTCATGTCTTGATTAGCTTCTTCCCTCCCTCAACATGACAAGAGAAGTCAGCCACTCTTTCTTCAGTGCTGGGGGTCAAACCCCAAGGCCTTGTACATGTTGGGCAGGTGCTCTCCCATGAGCTACATCACCAGTCCTTTGGAGAGAGGGAGTTTCGAACAACTATTAGTGTCCCTCTTGCTCTATCATTTCATGAATTGGCCTCACCTACAAAGAAGCTGATCAAAAAGATTTCACATGTCAAACACATACATCCCACTAGCCTCATAGAGGAAAATACTTATGGACATATAATGGGTACTTAGTTTATTTTATCAACTTTTAATTTTCCCAAAGCAAATCTTTATTGTGACTTAGTAAGCTGAGGTTGGAGACAGACCATGAGCCACGTAAATCCACTGTCAGTACAAAGTAGTAGCAAACAAAAAACTGTGCATTCTGGTCTCAGCCTAATCATAATCCAGTTGAAATGTGTATTTTAAAATTAACACTAAAAATAAATAAATCATAATAGTAATCCTTGCATTCAATTTCCTTTAAATTTATGTTCAAAGAAATATCAAAAGAATTTTTAAGGGATGCCCAATATCTTAACTATTAATTTGACCACTAATAAAGTACACTTTTAACTTGAGGAAAAAATACTTTCTAAAAATAAAATGCCAACAGCTTTTGGATAGCCAATAAAACCTTTTCTTTATAATCCCAAACTGAATTAAACCAAGTATTTTATGGTGCATTGCATTTATATCCTTAGGAAGGACAGGCATGGAATTCTTTAGAATGACATAGGGTTCTCTTAGCAAACTTTCACTCCCTCTAAACAAATGAGTAACTAAAACAGAACACCCCAGCTACTTCATAATGTTTAGCTCTTGCAGAAAGATCTCTAAAATAACCCTCTCTGTGTAATGCATGACACATATGCACATTCATGTACACACATTTTAAGTCTGACTTTTTTAACATGGAATTTGCGCTCTTACCAGCTATGTCTAACTTTCTCATCTGAAAATGAGATGAAACAGAACTTACCTTGTGGTTGTGATGGGGGCTGGGGCAGTGTTACCCTACTACTTTCTCTCTGTGAATTTTCCAGGGACATATAAATGATTGTGCTCTCAAAGTATACAAATTTTCTGTGGCAAGTGATGATGTTCAACTCATGATGAAACTCCCTTCATCTCGCTTTCTTTAGGTTCATTAGTTCAAAAATAAACAAATTCTGTGCCAGAAAAAGGATATACTGGCAGCAAGAAAGACAAGTGATCTTTGCCTGGATCTATTTTTAGGAATGGTTTAATTATCTACACTCCTAGTGTTAACACTGGAAAATAACAAAGGGGTAAAGGGCATCACAAAAAGTCACTCTGAAATCAACAGCTTCATAGTATTCACAGCACAGCAAAAAATAAATTTTAAAAGGTGACTAAAAAACCCCACGTAGTTCCTCTCTACCTTACTGACCCAAGGCCAGCCAGAATTTGACAAGGTTTGAGAGGAACTGACTGCTGAATTGACAAAATGTGTCATTTAGAAATTAGAAATGTCTACCTACTTCAAATAGGCAGAAAACATCCACTAGTTTCCACAACAAAATATATTCCTAACTGCATATTACTGTTCTCCCTTAAGTGAAAAAAAGTTCTCTTTTCAAGCAAGAAAGGTATTATAATCATGACCTCATTAGCTACCTGGTATGCATAATTATCCATATAAAGATTCAAGTTGCAATTGAAAAAACTGCCAAAGAATCATTTGAATACTTTGTTCCAATTACACTTTTCTGCTAAAAGAAAGTCTGGCTGTTGATTCATTTTCTAAAAAGAGCTCTGATGTGAACACGAACCATTCAAATTCTTTCATTCCACACAGATTACACCGAGCTACTTCCTTATTTATCTCAATGTATCCAAGGGGCATCGGAGCTTACCGGGAAAGGAAACATGTTGTCAGCCCTGTCTTCCATCCAGGATTTGGGAGCAAAGGCAGAGCTGGGGCGGGCATACTTCTGGAGCTGAAGATGACTGCTCGCAAGATTCTTCTTCAAAGGGGAGATGGAGTTCAGGGGGGTTATCCCACCGTTCAGCCCTCTGCGGTGATCTCGGCCTTGGGAACCCCCCCAGCCACCATAGCCACCACCTCCTGGGCTCCAGGACGAAGATGGGCTTGGAGAGGGACTCTGGTAGCTGCTCCACGGAGAGGGAGGTTTGTTAAGATTATTGGCCAAATGAGGCAGCTGGTTAAAAGCAGCATTTCGATGGGTGAAGGGTGGGGGGTGGGGGCTGGCTGGAGACCTCCTCTGCTGCTGATGTTGGCTGTGGTGATGCTGAAAGTGTGGGTGATGAGGATGGTGCTGTGACAGAGGCCCGATCTGAGGAGAGAAGCTGCCTCCAAAGCCAGGGCTGACGTGGTGGGGGAAATTCTGAAACAACAGAGCACCATTATTAGCCGAGGCGCCAGGGACCCCTCCCTGGTGAAAGAAGCTTGCGTCTTCATTGATTATGGTGGAGGAGGAGGGTGCGATGGCCGCTGACCAGTTACTGAAACCGCTGAGTGATGATGCGTTGGATGTCAAGGGTTGGGCAGAAGTGCCAAGGCCTGTGCCTTCTTGGTAATCAAAGCCTGTCAGCACCGGGGATTCCATTCGGATTTTCTCCTTCCCATTGCTGTTTTCTGAAGAACTGTCCCCGTGGTTTTCTTCGGATTTTGCCTTTTCTGTCTCAGGTAGTACACCAGCTTCCTGACCTGGACTTGAAGGTAGCTGCTGCTTTTCTAAAGGGTCCGGTTGTTCCTGTGGTTGATTCTTGGCCTTTTCTGACCCCAAGATCTCATCCTGAATGTTATGGGCAGCAGGGGCAGGAAAGAGCCAGGCTGACCCTGCACTGCTGCCATTGGCAGCAGTGTTATTATTTATAAAGGCAGCAGGACTGGGGGCGGCATTTTGGTGATGGTGTGGAGGCTGCAGATGAGGATGGAATCGGACTGGAAAAGCAGATTTGTTCCCAGTATTGCTTTGCACTAGCACTCCAAACCCGTAATCCCCCATTTATTATTTTTAGAATCACAATCTCACAATAAAAAAATGACAACCTGATGTCTCACGTCTTTTCGCCCCTATATCCCCAATTTTTTTGCTTGAAATATATGTGTGTGTGTGTGTGTGTGTGTGTGTGTGTGTGTGTGTAGCTAACTCAAAGATCACAGCTTATCACCCTAAGTATATGATTTGGAATTTCTCTGAAAAAAAAAACCCACTAAAAAACCTCTTAAAACATTGACATGAATCCAACTGAACTTATTTCTAAGAAGGAATAAAAAAGGAAAGGGGCAAAAATCAAGTCTTTGGTTAGTAAAATAGGCGCTTTCTTTTTCCAAAGGAAAATGCACATGAATGACAAAAAACACAGCTTCTCAAGCATCTATGGATATAGAAGAATAAGCATTGTGCGGAGTAAAAAATATATATATGTATAGATTATATATATATTATATATATATATAATTTAACAATCACATATGGTCTTCCTCAGCAGTTTAGATTCACATAAAAATTAGAAGAGGGTTAAAGGGGGAAGAATACGTTTCTTTTCTCTTGGCAGCTTGGTTAAAAAAAATCAGGAATAATTTAAGAACATTATATATTATATATTTATATAGAGATAGATTCTATTAGGCTATCTGGGGTGGGGTGGGGGGAGGCGGATTCTTTCCGTAGCCTTCGAGGAGGAGGAGATCAGCATTGACTCGTGACAAGGACGTGTGCAGGGAGGCTCGGGGCTGTCGGGGGTCCGTTCTCTGCTCGTTGTTGGGGTGCAGATTCTGGGTTCCCTCCGGGTGCGGAGCTTGCTGCGGATGCTGTACCCCGCGGCCTCCTCTCCCCCATGAACGGGATGGCAAGCACCCGGTTCCTCCCTCTCCGGGGGGGTGATCGATCGGACGGGGTGGGGGGTGGGGGGTGCAGGGAGGGGTTATGGAGCCTGGAGGAAGGCTGCGGGGAGCGAGGGGGTGACCCGGAAGGTCCTGCGGTTTCGGCCTCGGCCCCTCTCGCCGGCTCCGGGTATTTTGTCCCTCATGGGACCCCTCCCCGCCAGGGACGGTTTGTTCGGTTCTCGGGGTTCGGTTCTCCGCCGGGGGGTGCGGGTGGGGGAGGGGCGAGCAGGAGCAGCTCGGTCCCTCCGAGAAAGGCCTACCTCCTCCCGGGCTCGCTCGCGCGCGCGCTCTCTCGGACCCCCGGATGGAAAAAATCAAAGAAAAGAGATAAAACGGCTATCTTATTTCAGAAGGCTTGTTTTTTTGTCCGTCTCTCCTCACGGTGGCTGGGCCCTCCTCGCCGTCCCCGGCCGTCGGTCGTGGCCGACTCCGTCCGCCTGGCTCGTCTCGGGCTGTCCTCCCTCCTCGGCCTCCTCCTCTTCGTCCTCCTGCGTCCAGGCCGCCGCCGCCGCCACTGCCTCCGGGTGCGGTGCCCCGCTCGGTCCCGCAGCCCCGCGCGCCGCGAGCCTCGGTGCTTCTCCTCTGAATCCAGCCGAGTGAAATGACAACCAGCTGGAAAGACCCAGAGACACTTCCGGTTAGGAGAAGGGCGGGGCGAGGAGCTGCGCACGCCCCACCCCCGATTCCGGGACAACCAATCGGAGACTAGAATTCAGACGCGGACACGCCCCCTCCGGCCCTTTAAGCCCCGCCCAGGAAGGTCTAAAAGTGAAGCGTGGACACGCCCCTTCCGTTTGCGCCTGGCCCAGTGAGGTCGGCCTTCGGGAACCGTGGTCCGCGCACCTAGTAAGGGCGACACGTCGCCATCTTTGTTATGGGCAAAGGACTCCTTTGAGGGTTTTTATAAAAATCATTCCTAGCTACGGGAAGGTCCTCAAGAAGCCTGTATAGGAACGATCAGAAGAAAATGAGCTCCTTTGAATGCTGAAGCGTTGAGTCAACGTGTTGAATATGTCAGTGGAGAGCCATGAAACCGAATGTGAACGGGAGGTTTGCCCTTAGTAAACATGGTGCCCTAGCGTCACGTGCTCTGGGCCGAGCTCCGCCTCCACAGGGATGAGGAAGGGAAGGCGGGTTTTCCCCCAGCAGCTGTGAGGTGCGTGGAACTGCGTCTGTCCTTATCCAGAATATGCCCCCCAGAAGGGATTCCTTTCACCCTGGGTCCCTGCACTCACACCTGTGTTCACTCTCTCATCCTGAATGGAAATGGAGCTGCTGACGGTGTTCACGGCTGAGCCACCATCTCGCTCGGTCTACCCGGACCTTAGGAGCAGAGCAGGACATTTGTCAAATTTGAAAATGCAATCCTGGTCTCCCTCTGCTTTTCCATGGCTACCCCTTACCTGGAGAATAAAAGAGGCCTCAGTCTAGTGGTCAGGTAGTTTTCACCCTGGGGGTAATATGTCTCAAGGTGACATGCACCCCCCCCACACACACACATACTCTGTTTTAAGAATTAATCTAAAAACCACCAAATACTGTCTTCTGAATTCCCTCTTACAAGCAAGCGTCCATGGCCCTACCTGTGTGTATCTCATTTCACTTTATAACTGCACATTGTGGTGGTGGCTTATGTCTCTAGACCCTGTTGCGCCATATGTGCTCAAGAAATTGACCTTGTAGTTAAAAGACATCAGAGAATGAATCCTGAATATATGACTGGACACAGTTTTAGTGTGAAAATCTTCGCTGACAGCTCCTGTTTTCATAGCTGGATGTTTTCAGTCCTTAAGCTGCTTGGTTTGGGGCTCACATCTCACAGTTTCTCTGTGTTGTCTGTCTGCTGTCCAAGGACTCTGTATGCTGCTCATCTTTGCACACCACATCCATCGCCAGAGCCTGGATTAATGTCTTACCCTCCACACAAGCTCTAAAGATGTTGAATAAATGTTTTCCTTCAACATTAAATGAAAAAAAAAAAGAAAAAAATAGCATCAGCATTAAATAACTAACAAAAAGAGGGTAGATATATTTTAAAACGGTGGACTATTGCTTTACTTTTAATAAAGTTTTTTGTTACTAAAAAAAAAAATACCATTTGCCTCTAGACTCAGCATTCATGTCTGCTTCTTGCCTGAACTAATCTTTGTTCTGATGGCTGCCCGGTGATGGTTTCCAAGTCTCCACATCTCCTTGACACAGTGAACAAAAATCTTTCCTTCTTCCCCATTTATTTATTTATAATCAATATGGACTTGTGGGTTCTTGTTTTTCCACTGATTCATAATTCATGACTAAGGTTATTTTGATCAGTGGCAGAGCTTCCAGCTGATGGCCCTGTCCCTGCGTCCTTGTGAAATGCCTTCTCATGTCTGTAAGCAGTTGCTTGCTGACCTAGTAAAACTGTGCTGGTTAGTCTTCTGTATTAACTTGGCTGGGCAAGGAGATTCCCAGACAACTGGTAAAATCTTTTCTAGATATGTCTGTGAGGGTGTTGCCAAGAGACATGAGCATTTGAATTAGCTAAACAAAGCAGCAGGCCCTCCCCCATGAGGGGACATCATCTGATCCAGTGAGCCCCTGATGAGAACAAAAGGAAGAAGGGAGGAACTGCTAGGCTGACCCAAGACTCCCATCTTACTCCTGCCCTTAGATATGGGTGCCACTGGTTCTGGAGCTCTCTGACTGACAAGAGTTTACATCACCAGTCTTCCAGTGCCCAGGCCTTTGCACTCAGACTAACTTAACCTACTGTCTTTACTAGCTCTTCGGAGGAAAAAAAAAAAAAAAAAACAGAGCATGTGGCTTGCTGGCCTACATAGCCATGTGAGCCAACTTGGGCTGAAAAGATGACACATTGGTTAAAGAGGCTTGCTTACAAAGCTTGATGACCCTGCTTGTATTCCACTTGTGAGCCAATTCTGTAATAAACACCTTCTTATATGATTAAGAAAATGGGGGGGGGGGCAGTGCTGGGGAGATGGCTTAGCAGTTAAGTGTACTTGCTGTATAAGCACAAGAGTCTGTGAGGGCCTGAACTAAGTTCAATTCCTGAATAAAAAACCAGGAGTGGCCATGTTTGCCTGTAGCCCCAGTCCTATAGGAAGCAGGGAAAAATCACTGGGGTTTGCAACAATGGCAGCCCTGGATTTTAGGGAGAGAGACTCCGTCTCAAGGAAGTATGCATATGAGCAATGAGCAATCGAGGATGACACCAGGCTGGCCTCTGCATTCCTGCATGGGCACACACATCTGCAGACACACATGCATCACACACACACACACACACACACACACACACACACACACCACATGCAAAAAATAAAAACTCCAGGCTCTTATTTATGCACTGTGAACAGAGGAGATGAAAGGTGCAATCAATTCTCTTAGGTCCGCTGCCGACTCAGAAACCCAGGATATTCCTTGCAAACACTCTGGCCCCAGAAGCTGTCCCATGGTAACCATGACAACAGTTCAACAGCCCCATTTAGGATTTCTAAAGGGATCTATCTGCAGTTGCAGATAAGTGCTGGCTGGAAAACTGCACTGGGGAAGAACAGCCGTGAAGTGTGCTTACGGGGAACTTGTAGGTTTCAGGGAAAGCAAACTGCCTAAATTTCAAGGTACTACCAGATTCAAAAATAAATTTTAAGGGGGCTGGAGAGATTGCACAGTGGTTAAGGCACTTGTCTGCAAAGCCCAAGGACCTGGGTTTGATTCCCCAGTACCCACGTAAAGCCAGATATATAAAGTGACAAATGCATCTGGAATTTGCAGTGGTTGGGGGCCCTGGCATGCCCTCCCCAAATTTAGAAAGCCCTTTCTCTTGCCAGAGCACAGACATACCTTCACAGAAGTTATAGACTATGCTGGGGAGATGAATCAATCGTTAAGATGCTCACTTGCAAATCCTGATGGCCCCTGTTCAATTTCCCAGGACCCACATAAAGCCAGATGCACAAAATGGTACATGCATCTGGGGTTCATTTGCAGCAGCAGGAGACCCTGGCATACACATTCTTATTCTTGCATTCTCTCCCTTAAATAAATAATAAATAAATAAAATTAAAATAAATAAAGCTATAGACTAAGGAATGCCTGTGCCCTGCTAGCTGCTGTCCAACCCCTGAGTCTTGATGTTAGCCACACCCCAAACCTGGATCCTTTCAGCCTTTTCTAAAGATTGGAAGATGACATAAATGTTACCCCATAATCACACAGATTGACCACTGCCTCACTGGAGCTTTCATGTGCTTCAGCACTGTCCTTGAAGTACACACTGTCAGCCATTTTCCAACAGTCCACATCCAAACTACCCAAGGATCTATATTACAACTTCAGAAGTCATTGTCTCCCCTCAAAGCTGTTCATGCTATACACTGTGCAATTCCTTAAGGTCCCGCTGGCCAGTATGTGACAGTGACCCACAGAAGATGTGCAATGCATGGGATCTGCTATAGTTCATTTCTATAAGACATAGGGACACCTTATAAAATGTGGCAGCTCTACAGAGAAAGCCACCAGACACTATAGAAAATGGCACATGCACATGTTCATCACATCAGAAATATTTTAAGCAATGGATTATTGTAGAGTTATTGACCCAGGAGCTTTCTGTCATTGAATTAAAGGACATGGAGTGCTGAGCACTGGCTTTAATTAGTGAACTGTAGTCAGAAAACAAGTCTGGACAGGTACCTGGTCTGATTCCACAAGAGATTAAAACCCAACAGTTACTTTGCCAGCAACTTTAATAAGCATTCTAATTTATTGGTGGAACGTGTGTGTCAGAGGATAACCTTGATGTGTTTCTCCTTTCCTTCCACCTTCTTTTTTGTTTTGTCTTTTCGGGCTAGGGTCTCACTCTAGCCCAGGCTGACCTGGAATTTACTATGTAGTATCAGAGTGACCTTGAACTCACAGCAATCCTCCTACCTCTGCCTCCCACTTGCTGGGATTAAAGGTGTGTGCCTGGCCTTCCACCTTCTTTTTAATATATATATTATATATATATAATATATTTATATACTATATATATTATATATATATATATATATATATATATATATATATATATATATATATATATATATATATATATATATTTGAGAGAGAGATCGAATGAATATGGCACTACAGGGCCTCCTGACACTGCAAACAAACTCCAGATGCATGTGTCACTTTGTGCATCTGGTTTTATGTGAATACTGGGAAATCAAACCCAGGTGGTCAGGCTTTACAAGCAAATGCCTTTAACCACTGAGCATTCTCTCCAGCCCTGGAATATACTTTTAATGAATCTAAAAAATAGTAAGACTCAAAAGCAAAGGTTCTATGAAGGTTAGTGAAGAGAGGAGGATGGATTTACTGGAATAGTACCTGGACACACTACCATGACATGAACTGGATGGAAACAAGATCAGTCCCAAGAGCAGACCCTTATTAAACCCCACCTCTGTTTACTTAGAAAGCACCTGTTTTAATGACTAATTACTGGGTTGTGCCTTCTCTTGCTTGCTGTTTTGCAATCTAGGCAAGCCTCTATATATTTTTCCTCCTGCCTTCCCACTTGAGGCACTATCAGTAGCACACAGCTCTAGTTAATAAGCCCTTCTGGTGGGGGGTAATGTAGTCGGGTCCTCCAGTGCATTCATGTTACTGAACAACTGGTCTGGAAAGGTCCGCATAGATGTGCTTCACTTGAAATACCTCATTCTGGTCAAGACTCAGGTGAGCTGATGTAAAGGGCTGACCTTGCAGAGTGATATGCATGACTTGGATTCTTTCATTCCACCACCATCCCCCCCTCCACCGCGTGCGCAGGCAGCTGACCTAGATTGTCCTTTGCTGTTTTGACTGGACACAGTTCACTTCCTGGATTGAAACCATGCCATGCTACCAAGTCACTGCCACCTCACACCCTGAAGCTGAGCTGCAGGGTTTTCACCTGGAATGCCAGGGAAAAGAAGAGTCTTGCAAAACATGTAGGGAAACTGTGGCACAGAGGACTGAGAACTGGACGTGAGCAATGAAAACTAAAGCCCCGACATATCCATAAAGTCACAAATAGTAGTCTGATGGCTTCCTCATGACCACAATTTTTTAATTAAAGAAAACTCTATTAAAAATTTACATAATCCTCTCCCAGCACCATCCTTTGTCTCCCCATCCCCCAGCCCTCCACAAAATCCCTTCTTCTTTCCAACTATTCCCTCATCAAAATAGATGAGGCTTTTTATGTTTTTTTTCCTCTCCTTTATCATCCATGTCATATTGATGGGTCAAATATTATGCAGGTCTTGTGCAGGTATTGACAGCTATTGTGGGGTCAGGAACGCAATGACCACTCTGTCTGGAAGACAGCATTAGCATTCCACATCACTCCTCCCCATCCTTTGGCTCTTACATTCTTTCCACCACCTCTCAGGGACCTAAGTCTTGGAGGGTGTGATAGAGATGTCTCATTTAGCACTGAACATTATTATATGTAGTCAAGGTACTTTATGAGTTTTGAGTCATAACCAGAATTTATACTGCAAAAGGGTTTTACTTCTAAACCTTGTTTGGGGTTTTTTGTTATTATTAAATGAAAGCTATCAGTCCATGGACACTTGCTGCTTTGGGCCTGTGATGACCATAGTACATCATTATGCACGCATGTGGCTGAGAAGCAGCTCAATTTATATAGGCCAGGGAATGAAAAAGAAGCAAAGTGGCCAAGGTCTCAATATGCCCTATAAGAACCTCTCCCCACAGAGTGACCTCACTTCCTTCTGCTTCACCCAGCACTTAAAGGTCCTACCACCTCCCAGCCTGGTGACCAACCCATAAGCTCATGTGTCTTTAGGAAGAATTCAAGCAATATCACAACAACCAAGTGCTTTTCCAGGGATGCCAACCTAACTGGGTTGATGAGCACATTTTCAGAGCTGCAGTCCACAGCACACTCCTATCTGGGTCCAATGAGGGGCAGTCAATTCCAAGCAGTCAACTGCACGGGTCACCTGCCCTTGCCCCACCCCAGGTCCTCCTGTTTTCTTTATCATACCTAAGCCAAACTTAAATGTCACCCTAACTCTAACCTACCAGTCACCATACCATTGTTCCCTAAGTTCTCTTCTTTTTTCTCTCCTTAAC
Organism: Zapus hudsonius; assembly: GCA_004024765.1. NCBI lineage: Eukaryota > Metazoa > Chordata > Mammalia > Rodentia > Dipodidae > Zapus > Zapus hudsonius. Next base: position 20,621 of record PVHP010002718.1, read on the forward strand.
ATCTGTTTCTCCTTTAGTTCTGGTCTGGTAACTTCTCATCTGTTGTTTTTCAAAGCGGTCTTCAGGCTTAAAGTCTGACTTTGTTCACCAGGTCTCTCTCATCGGGAGTCTAAACTATAACTTCATGATTTAAACATTTCCAGTGACTTCCTGATATACTCAACTCTTTTTTAAACTTCAGTGATTTTCTTTCTAGTATCAAAAGGTTTGCCATATTGCTGTTGCTCCTACATTATCACTTACTTGATATTTTTCTGAAAATTGGCTTACTATCAAAATTAAAATAAGGGCTGGGGAGATGTCTCAGTAATTAAATGTGCTTGTTGATAAAGCCTGTTGGTTGGGGTTCAATTCCTCAGTATAAATGTAAAGCCAGATGCACAAAGTGGCACATACACCTGGAGTTGGTTTGTTACTACAAGAAGTCCTGACATGCCAATGTTCTCTCTCTCTCTTTCTCTCTCTCTTTCCTTATCTTTTTCTCAAATAAATAAATAATATTAAAAAATTTAAATGAGTATATGTTCAAAGAAACATAGGGAGATCAAAACCTAGTATCACTATAACCAAAAAGTAACTATTAAAATTAAAAAATGGAAATAAAAATACTCTCTCCTAGATTCTGTATGCATACTAAAGGCCCTGAGTCTGAGCCTTCTTTCAGTTTGTTGAAAGGAAATACAAATAAGGATGGAGAGGGTCTAAAAGGCTTCCTAGATAAAACTCGGAAGGTCGGTTTAGTGTGACCGAAGTACCAAAAGACAATGGAAAAGAACCACATTCTGTACTGTGTGCCTTGTGGCTGTGTGACTTGTAGGCATCTCACCTACACTACTAGGAAGGCTCCCTGGTTTGAAAGCCAGAATCAAACTCCTGTAACATAGCAACAAGACCTCATCAACCTGGCACCTGCCTGACATTTCAGCCCCATCTCCTGTCACTCTCTCTGAGCACTCATGGTATAAGCACCCTGCAAAGTTTGTTGACACAAACCAAACGGCCAGTCACAAATGCTACCAGATGCAAAGAACAGAATGTGTGAGAAACAACACTCAACACACGAGAGGTTATTTTTTTCTCACACATAAGAAAGCTGGGATAGGTGAGATCAGGGATTGGGTTGGAATCTCTGGATATTCTTGGATCTTTTCTTGGGGTCTTGAAGATGTCTGACCCGGGTCCCAGTTGTCATATGGTGTCTTTCACAAATAAGCTGAAAACTTCAAAGAGCTCCAAGTTTTCATTCATAAGCCTTCTGACTAGAGAGGGAAGGTCTTTCAAAGGCCCACCAACACACTAGTAGAGCTTTGGTGAGAACTGAGTCATAGGCCCAAATCTGGACCTACCTTTAAACCAAAGGATTCCAAGTTCATACAGAAGCATCAGGCTTCTGCTGACAGAGGAGAAAGAAGCATGAGGCTTCTGCTGACAAAGGAGAAGGGGAACGTCCTTGGAAAGTCAGCAATTATCTCCCATGCTCCACACAACCACTTTATGCCTTGATATAACCTTTATAAGGACACCCGCTTTGTTGATCCAGGGCCTCATTCTCAAGGGTCCTCTCTATGACCTTTCCAAACCACTAGGTAGAGGTGATATCCTCTCTAAAGTTGGTCACACACATTCAGCCATACTATTGTATCATGAACTATTCAAATCCCACCACTATAGTCGCCCCACTAGCTCAGCGAATCTCCTCTTTTCTGTGTCCTGTACCTGGCATTATGCCCAGTAAACTCTTAACAAGTGTTTTGTCGAATTAAAACTGAATTAAGAAGAGCCAAAAAAATGAGGGGAGGGGGGGAAAGGAGTGCTCACAATTCTGTCTTCCAGACACAAAGTGGCTGATGCTACTACCTACACAAGACCTGCATAATAGGAGGGAAAATGATGACATCAAAACAGAAGAGATCCTGGCTGGAAAGAAGAAGGGATTCAGTGGAGGGAGGATTTAGGAGAGGGGGAAAGGGAGGGTGGTGGTGAGAGGGGTTATGATCGTGTTATATTGTCTATATGTATGGAAGTTGTCAATCAAAAGTTTAAAAAGTTGAATTAAGATATTTTTCTTTCTTTTATACAAGTCACAAGTAAATCCAATGGTTGATATGTATTGATATTCATATATATTAGTTTGAATTTAGCAGCAAACATATTTTGAAGCATTTTACAAATAGTGCTTTCAATTTCTATAATTATTTGTTTTTTTTTTGAATTTTTGAATGGAGAAGATATAGCAATTTCCTAAAAAAGCAGATATGAAGTGAGTATTGGCAGAAAGCTTCTAGGACCCTGCAGCTCTCGTTGTGTACTGTAAATAGTGGTGAGTGATTTTACAGACTGTCGTTTCAGTCTTGTGTAAAACACAGAATAAAGGGCTCACTCGCTGAACTGTCTCAGGGATAGTTCTATGGTTGCATTAAGCTAGTCTTTATGGATATACCTCCATATTAAACTGCTTCTTAATGAAGTGAATCGCCTTGGAGACATTGGCTAGGGCGTGCCTCCACACATGCAAAGAAACACATAAAGTGATCACCACCTCTAAACAAGAATGAGAGGCAGTGATTATCTAATATTAATAAACAAGGTCATGTATTAAGTGGGTGCTCCACTTTGTAATACTAGCCAGTCTCAGTAATGGGTTTCTGGAAATGAACTTGCCCCTCCCAGGATCACCTTCACATGCAGCAGCCTGTGGGAAGGATAATACATGCATAAATAATTTAGCGAATGGAATAGGTAGCATTATGGCCGTACTCCATGCTGTTGGCAGTTTGGTCGTTAGAAACCACCAGGTCCAGGGGTGTTGTAATGAGTTGAAATAAGGCAAAGGAGAGAGCTCCAGCTCCCTAACTCATTTTTTATTTAGAGGCAATTTTTTAAATCCATTTAGGCATTTAAGTTCCAAAAATAGAAAGAGGAAAAAAGGAAGCAGCATGTTGCAAATTTAGACGTTTAGAGGCTGTAAGACGTCTCCATTAGGCAACATCTGGAATATAATGTTCTAGACAACATTGTACAAATTCATAAGTGCATGGTGAGAATTTAAAACTTAGATTCATGGTGTGAATGTGTGTGTCTGTGTTTCTTTTAAACCCATATACAGTGGTTTCTGAAGATCTTTTAAAATATATGCAGATACATACATAGTTTGTGTCCTATAATTCCTGTTATCCCCCCAACATATTTTTTAACAAATGGACACAACTTTTTAGGAATATAAGCTAAAAGGAAATTTTATATTCACTGATATAAATGGAAAATTTAATATAATATGTCATATATATGCACTGTCATTTTCCCCCTAATATGTTGCAATAAGTAAGTACTAAGTTCAGCAAATGTTGTAATCAAAACAAGAGATTGTTCCTTGTGTGCAGTCTGACCCAGGATGTTTTAGAAAGACCAGCTTACTGGTTAAGAACATAAACCTTTCACATCAAGCAAGTTAATTCAAGTCCCATCTCTGCCACTTACTAATGGAGCAACTTATGTAAAAGTCTTTTTGTCTCTCTTACCCTCTGTTTCTGTTCTAGGAGAATGAGGATAAAAATGATCAGGCAGTTTTCTGAGAGGATTAAATGAAGGGATGAATGCAAAGCTTCTAGGCTTTAAGAAAAATCAGCTATGTTTATTATTTTGTTTTGATTGGGGACATCTGGGTTGTCAGAAAGTACCAAACACCAATGAATTTAGTTCAGGACAAATAAAATGTACCAGGTATCTACATATGACAGGCTCTCTGGGAAGTCCTGTGGACATGCAGATAATTCTTAAAGAAGCAGCCATGTGTAGAGATAAGGCTAGAGGCACATGTGCAGTGCAGAGAGAGCTGTGACCAAAGTGGGCATCAGAAAAGAAAACCATGCAGATCTATATCCCAGGCCTTTCCTCATGGCTCCTGGGCACATACATTAGATGTCAAATAAATTGTATTTATACTGGGGTGGGGTAGATGACCTATGAAGTTTTCTCTGTTCTTCTTTAATTTTCATTATCACCTTCTAGCACTCTTTTTTCTCCCCACCCACTGAACCTCCTCCTCTTTCCAACTCTCCCTCTTTTATTTTGATGTCTTTTCCCCCCTCTTCCATCATCCACAACATGTTGGTGAGCCCAACACAATGCGGGTCTTATGCAGGTAGCAACAGCCATGGTGAAGACATGAATGCTGTTATCACTTTGAGGACACATGTAATTTAAATGTATATAAGAGCAATGGAGGGCTGGAGAGATGGCTCAACAGTTAAGGCACTTGCCTCCAGTGCCTAAGGCCTCAGGTTCAATTCCCCAGTACCCACATATGCCAGACCCACAAGGTGGTGATCCTGGTGTTCTCTCTCTCTCTCTCTCTCTCTCTCTGCTTGAAAATGAATAAATAAAATATTTAAAAAAAGAGCAATGGGTCCCATTTACTTACAAACTCAAATGACATTAAAGAATTGGAGAAGATAATTTTCAAAACCAAACATCAACAACATATATCTGGAATTCTGATTTTCCTTCCACAGAGGTCACACAGATGATGCATGGGAATAGATTGGCTTCCTTGTCCATGAGGTCAGCCAGTGTGATAAAAAAAATACCTGGAGAAACTACATTTGGGGCTGGAGAAATGGCTCAGTGGGTAAGGCACTTGCCTGAAAAGCCTAAGGACCCAGGTTTGGTTACCCAGTACCCACATAAAGCCAGATGCACAAGGTGGTACATGTTTCTGGAGTTTGTTTGCAGTGGCTGGAAGCCCTGGTGTGCCCATTATCTCTGTCTCCCTCTTTCTCGCTCATAAATAATAAAATATTTTTAAAAGAAATCTAAATCTGTGCTGACATATATGGATTTTCATATATGTTATTCTCTGACAGTCCAGTGTCAGAATATTTACATAGAATTCACATTGCATTCAGTATTATAAGATGTAACATATGTAGAAAATGCATATAGATTATATACAAGTAGTATGCCATTTTAGGTAAAAGACTTGAGCGTCCATGGATCTTAATGTCCAATGGGCTCTTAGAGCCAGTGCTTTATGGATAACTAGAGGTGACTGTATGAGAGATATTAAACTGCCATTAAACTCTTTCCCCATATCTTCTGGTGTTACCAACTCTTATGAGCTGGCCTGCAGGTGGATTACTCTCTTTCCCCCTTGCTGCTTGGCCTTGAAGGTATTTGAACTATAGCTCTTACCAGACTGGAAGTTTTGTAAAAGGAGGAATTGTAACTGGCTTGTTTACACAATTTCCTCTGCCTAGGACTGTCCCCAGCTCATAACAGGATACCCAGCTAATACGGAGCTTTCTTATACAGCTTGGTCTCCAAGAGGGCTTCCAGTAGCAGACATTTAAGTGCTATCCTGAAAGATGAACAGGGGCTTGACAGATACTGAAGGGATCAGTGCCCTGTGGCCCCAAAAGGGTGAAGCTGGTAAAGGAGACAATTAACCCACATTCATTCACTGCATACCACGGGTCAGGGTTCTGTGTTGTGGGCAGGTAGGGATGGCCAAGCTAGTGAACTAAGTGAGAACAGACCTCCAGATGACAGCCTACACGACAGACTGTTTCACAATTACAATGGATGATTATGTCTAAATCTAAGGCATTCTGGAACATCCCTAATGAAAGTAATTTAAGGGGCTGGAGAGATTGCTCAGTGGTTAAGGCGGTTGTTTCCAGAGCCTAAGGACCCAGGTTCAATTCCCCAGTACCCACATAAGCCAGATGCACAAAGTGATGCATGCATATGGAGTTCATTTGCAGTGGCTGAGGTCCTGGCATGCCCATACTCTCTCTCTCTCTCTCTCTCTCTCTCTCTCTCTCTCTCTCTCTCTCTGCTTGCAAATAAATACATAAAACATTTTTAAAGTAATTTAAAATGCCCTGTACAATTTGACAGCATATATTCAAATAAAACATGTACGCATATCATGAGTGAATCAGAAATTCTACTTAGTTTTAGTAAGAGGGGGGAAAACCTTCATTCATGGAAAAGGGCAGAACATTTTATAAGAATGAAGAGATTGGAATGTCCCAAATTTGTATGTATAAAGAAATGACTGAGGAATCTCATGGAAATGTATAGAAAGCTAGGAGTGAGGTAGACCTATATGTATATAGGAAAAGTTTCAAGACAGGTAGCTGAAGGAATAGACAAGTCACATAATGGATATGTAATTGTGAATAATAACATTGTTTCTACAGTTCTATAGATATTTGTTTATATTAGTTCATAGATATATAAGTTTATAAGAGACATAGCTAACTCAGGTACTGCATTGCTAAAGGACTTTCATAGTAGAAAAGTGTGGCTACCCCTGAGGGTTCAGAGATTGACTGAGGTGGGTAAAACAGATTTAGGCCTTTTAAAACATTTTCCTTAAGTCGAAACTTTGTATGGACACACCATGTGTCGGCACCATCATTTCCCTCCTCCCTGCCCCCATTCCACTGAGGGCCCTCCTCAGTGGGATCACTGGTATTCACCATGATTGTGGGTTATGAGTTGTGAGAGCAGCAGTCAGTCATATTTTTGAAAGGAAAATGTATTTCATGAATCAATTGTGTAATTAAAAATTATCTGAACTGATGACAATGCCTTAACTTCTAGGGTAAATCAGTATTAGTTATAATAGCCAAGGGGGACAGGAACCATCTAAATTGCTCAACAATGGGTGAAAGCTTGCAATTTAAAACTTAAAAAGTAGGTTTCCATAGTGGAATGCTGGGTAGTCATTCAATCCTTGCTGTAGGAAGAATGTTTAGCAATTTATAAAATGGTGCCAGGTGTGGTGGTGCACGCCTTTAGTCCCAGCCCTCAGCAGAGGTAAGAGGATTGTTGTGAGTTCAAGGCCACCCAGAGACTACATGTGAATTCCAGGTCAGCCTGGGCTAGAGCGAGACCCTACCTCAACAAACAAACAAACAAACAAACAAACAAAAAATGGTTAACAAAATAATACTAAAAAAGAATATAGGAGCTGGGGAGATAGATGACTCAGTGGTTAAAGTCACTTGCTTACGAAACCTGCTGACCCAGATTCAATTCCCCAGCACCCACATAAAGCCTGCCACAAAATGGCCCATGTGTCTATAATCCCAACATGATGAGAGCAACGGGAGGCAGAGCCAGAAGAATCTGGAAGCTCACAGGTCAGCTCAACTGGTGCATGCATGGAGGCAGAACAAGAGAGACCTTATCTCAAAAGGAAGGTGGAGAGATAAAACACCCTGAGGACTTTCCTTTGATGATCACACATGTGCTATGGTGCACATGCCCAAACACATACACACAGCATGCACATACATATTCACACATGAAATAAATAAATGAAAAGGAATAGAAAAGTGTAAAGGAAGTATGATCTTAGATACCATAGAGACACAGTGGTCCATCTACAGGGAGGAGCTCCAGCTCAGTACATATAGAGCTTCCCCAGTGGAAAAAAGTAGTCTAAGCTGTTCCTCTGCTGAGCTGACCTGTTCTACCACAAGCACACCGGGCCAGAAGGAACTACTCGGAAGGTCATGAGCATGCTGACTGGCTGCCGGCACAGTATGACAAGACTGACTTTTAATGGATAGGTTTCTGCTTTATCTAAATCTACTCTAATGAATACACATGGTTCTTCCATCATTGAAACATAGCTCTTTCACTGAAAATATTTTGTTTAATCTCAGTAAATAGAGGAGGAAATGTGCTCTTGGAAAACACAAGCAACGCCTTGCTATAAAATGTGCCACACCAGGATGTCCCCGGGCAAAGACCTCAGCAGGCTGGCTCCAGGGCTGGACAGAAAGACTGTGCGTGGACCCTAGTCCAGAGTATCATAGCAGGGCCACTGTTGACCCCTGCCCCCCCCCCACTCCTCCCATGTTCCCATGAAGTGAGACCAAAGCAGTTTTCTCCACGATGGGCCACAAAGATGCCACTTTGCTGTCCTCAAATCAGACTGTGAAAGCAGCTCGGAGGCAAGGAGGGGTCACCCACATTTACAGGAGCAAATGGGAGAAGGGTCAGACTGATAAATCCTTTTTGAGGGACTTCAGAACAGAAAAGGTATTTGGATCGCAAACAATTTGTATGTGGGCACCAGTTACAATATGGTGAGAGAATCTAGAATAATAAGATTTCTTTCTTTCTTTTTTAAACGGTGGATAATTTTCATGCATGTAGCTAACGTGTTTTGAACACAGTCTCCTCTCATTAGCTTTTCTCTCCCCACATGCGCCCCCTTCTCTCTCCCCTTCCTCTAGTTCCTCTTGTGTGGTTTTTCTTTTACTGAGAACTTTCATACATGAACATACTGTAAAGTGGTCATAATCCTCTCCCACTACCTTCTTTTGTCTCCCCTCTCTATTCTCTGGTTCCACTGAACCCCACCCCCCTTGCCAACTAGTCCTTCTTCTATTTTGGTATCTCTTTCTTTTTTATCTCCTTCCATCATCCATGTCAGAATGTTGATGGGCTCAGTATTGGGAAGGTCGACAGCTGCTAGAGGTTATGATTGCACTAGTCACTTCATGTCCTAGGCAGAGGATGGTGTCCCAAAGTCCTCCTCCTTATCCTCTGGCTCTCACATTCTTTTTGTCCCATTTTCCATGAGCCTAGGAGCGTGTGACTGAGAGGTCTCACTTGGTGCTGAGCTCTCAACAGCTCTAGTTCTCAGCATTTTGAAGAGTTTTGAGGCTTTCCAGCAATCTGCACGAAGAATCTTCTTTGGTACACAGGGAGAGCAGCATTAATATTCTTTCTGCCACCTTTTCTGCAATGTCCTGAGCCCTGGCAGGTGTGACAGAAGTGTCTCATTCAGTGCAGAGCACTCAAATGTCATTCCTTCTCAGCACCTTGATAAGTCTTGGATTTCCTCAGTATTCACCACCACCTAGAAAAAGTGGCTTCTCTGAGCAAAGGTGAGAGCAGCCCTAATCTATGGGCATAAACATATTTAGAGGGCATTGTGATGAGCACACATATCCATTAGCCAAAGAACAAGTAGAAGCTTCCCCTTAGGGCCTATGACCTTTTTACAAGCCAATAGCTTTGATTAGGTTTTCAGTACCAGGCATGAGTTCCTTCCTGTGGAGTGGCCCTTGCATCTAATCAGAGAGCACTTGGTTAACTCCATAACTGACATGTCACTATTATACCATTAAGCACATTTTGCCTGGCTGGGCAGCTCATGGGGTCCAGTGCTGGCTCAAACCATTGGTGACTTTTCTCCCCAAGCAGCCTGTACAGCACTTTCCAGCACTGTGACAGCTACTTAACAGGGACGAGACTTCCAGCTCTGATCCAGCTTGATTTCTCAGTGTCTAGCAACCAAAGCACGTGATATGTCAGCCACAGGGACTTGCCATCTAGTTCCAGGCAACCAAGAGCCTTGGCAATGACCTACATTGTTTCAGGGGCCTCGGGAACCTCCCTGTCCAACAATTCTCTGGAAGGTATCTAATCCCTGGGACTGAGGTTTGCTTATAACAACCTATGGCTTCTGAGAGCAACATTATCCACCCCCACAGGGCACTTCAGACCAAATCTCTCCTTTTTAAAATTATATTTTTTAATTAACTAACAAAAGTTTCCCTGTGGCTTTTTCATAACATTTTTAGTTTTGGTTAACATTCCCCCTAACACCTCCTCTCCTCCTCCCCCCTCCCCTGACCCTACAAAGCCATTTCACCCCCAGAATTCCATCCCTCTCTTACATATTGTTGTAGCTACCTTCCTGGTGGGGTCAAACACCCAATAAAAAGCAGCTAATGGGAGAAAAGGTTTTATTTGGCTTACAGTCTCAGAGGGAAGCTTCATGATGGCAGGAGAAAGCATAGCATGAGCAGAGGCTGGACATCACCTCTGCCCCAGCAGGTGGACAACAGCAGTAGAAGAGTGAGCTTATTTCTGGCAAGGGAGAGCTGGCTATAATACCCCAAAGCCTACCTCCAGCAACACACCTCTTCCTCCAGCAAGGCACCATTTTCCAACTTGCAATCAGCTGGGGACTGAGCACTCAAAACATGATTGTATGAGAGAGGACATCTGATTCAAACTACCACACATATCTACTATCGCCCTCCTTCTTTTCCTGCTGGGGCTAGAACCCAGGGCCTCATGTATAAGCTAACCACAGTCTTTGACAGTTTCAAAGAGAGAGAGGAGACAGAGAGAGAGAGAGAGAGAGAGAGAGAGAGAGAGAGAGAGAGAGAGGAAAGGGGGAGGAGGAGGAAAAGGAAGGGAGGGATACTCTCTATTACCATCACCACCACCTCCCATCCCAGCCCCCATGCCTTCTTTCCTCCCTCTACCAAAGCAGGTGTAACTGGTTCTATGTGCAGAACAACAGGAAGCCTTTAGCTTTTCTCGCAGGAGCACACTGAAAGGTCAGGGTGCAGACCAAGCATCCAGTGTTCAGCAGCTGGGGCGAGGAGCCAGCACCCTCATTAGCAGCAGAGGCTACTGTTTCCAGCCTGCTTCTATTTAGTGAAAGCAGGTCATTACAAACCCAGCACATTTTTGCATAGTAACCAAATTAAAATAATAATATGTTCTCTCCTTTCATGTGCTATACTGATAAATTCCAATTTATAAATGAAACATGCTGATTAGTTAGTTAACAAATAATTAGTTCCAGAATGTGCTTCAAAGCTAGAGACTTAATGAATGTATACAAGTCTGGTTTTCTCCAAGTCCTCAACAGATTAGTTTCTTCAAGGAAAATATTTATAAGATGTGCTCATGAGAGACAAGTGATGAAGTCGCCTGATTTTGTTTGCTTGCTGTTCAAGATAATATCCGGGTGTTATTTTAGCGCCTTGTTAGGCTGGGGCGCTTCAGTGAGATGAATCCAGCAGTGACTGAGCTGTGATGTGTAGATTGTCAAAGCGAACATCCCAGACTCTGAGAGCCTTGCTGGGAGAGAACTTCTCAGCTCTGGTATGGAGCCTTCATTTCTGGGGTCTGAAGGCTAATTAAAGAAATATCAGGGTGGGGCTGGGGAAATAACTCAGTGGTTAGAGGCACTTGCTTGAAAAGCCTGCTGGTCGGGGTTCATTCCCCAGTACCCATGTAAAGCCAGATGTACAGAGTGACATAAGCGTCTGGAGTTCATTTGCCCTGGCAAGAGGCCTTGGCACATCTATATTCATTCTCTCTCACACAGCTAAATGATTTTTTTAAAGAAAGAAATCAGATCATTGTAGAACCCTGTGTGTGGGTTCTACAGAACCACGGAGGAGCTTATTAAATTTCCATTGTGTTCTTGTGTTTGGAATAAACAATATTAGATTTTGCATAAAATCTGGATGCTTTGGCCACTGAGAATGAAAGGCTCCAGGGCCACCAAAGGACAAAGATTACTGCCAAGTTGAGCCTTTAACCCACAGACCAACCACCATTCCTAAATTGGGAGGTTGTACTCCACACAATTGCACTTTACAGGGCCATGGCATTCCAAAGATAGCCCGGACTGCATTGCAGCTTGTCAAAGTCACCTTTCAAAAGTTCTTAACTTACCTATCTGCTGTACATGATATAGTAAGACTGCCTGACTCCCCTAGCTTGACCAGATTCATTAGCGTTTCTTTAAATGCCAAGTGATGTAGTAGGTTTAGGATATTGCGTGGAAATCATGCATTCAACATTGAGGTGCGTTAGCCAAGAAGGGCTGCAGATGCAGGCTCACGTCCACATTCCCCAGTGATGTGTAAGAAGAATGATCCATGCTCTCAAGAAATCCTTTTTGTCTCCAATATGTAAAATGAATCTACCTACTTCCACGTAGGAGTATGGACTAAGAGAATGAAATCTGGAGTCAGATAGGCCTGGCTATACAAACTGATATTTTATTTCTCCATGTTTCAATGTGAGTTTCTGTAATTTTGGAATAATAACATTGATACTTACATCACACTTTCTGTGTGCCAGGAACAATTCTAGGTGTCTTCTAAAGCTTCACATCTCTAATCTTGACCTTCTGTCTACCCAGGAGAGGGAGGATAGAATAATACAATCTGTGTGAGGGTTTGACATGCCAAAGACTGTCATATAAAAGCTATATTATTGTTTCCTTGTTGCTTTTTGGCTCTACCCTCAATGGCTGTCGATCCTCCAGTTTGCTCATCATTCTTCCCTAAACACAGCCGACATCTCCTGGCTGCATTGGGGGCTGTAAGGAATCAGAAATGAAGGTTTTTCTTCCTTGCCTCTGTATTTTTGTTGCTTTCCCAGATGGAGAACAATGCCTGTGTTCAGTTAGCTCAGATATCACCTGCCTGGTTCTTCTCCACTCTGTGGCCCCCAGTAGGATATAGATATGTTCTGAGATCTGCATTCTTAGGTCTAGGTTAAGTACTTGCTGTGGCCTCTTGATGTCCTCAAGAGACATGGCAAATATGGGGTGTATGGGGTTGCTGCTGATGTAACATAGCATGTTGTTTTATATAAAACCTGAGAGATTTTTGGAAACAGAAGGAACACACTCTAAAATAATGATTGAGAAGTACAGTACAGTAAATATATAAAACAGTCACATTATTCAGAATTATGTACTATATGTGACTTTTCATGTGACTAGAAGTACAGTAAGTATTTATATCAGCATCACCACAAATATGAAATATATGCCTTACAGCTACAATATCACTAGACAAGAATATTTTCAGTTTCATTATCATGTTATGGGACCGTTGTGACATATGCAGTGTGGTGGACTGCCATGTGGCTCATGACCATACTCATCTTTTCTGTCCCCATGTACATGCCTGTTGGTTTTCATTGCTGCCTTTTCCGTCTAACTCTCAACCCTGGGAAGTGTGAGGGGCTTGATTATCCCTTGGCTAACTAGCCCAGGGAGGACCATTAGATGGTATGAACCACGTACCCTAGAGGGAATGAAAGGTGTGGATGTATTTTCACCTCATAAGGAAATTGCCACAAGCTTTGTCTTCTTTCCAAGGTCTGTCCACCTCCCAGTAACAGTTTAAGGGCTGAAGAGATGGCTTCAGTGCTTAAAGGCACTTGCTTGCAAAGCCTGGTAACCTGGGTTTAATTCCCCAGTACCCAGGAAAAGCCAGATGTGCAAAGTGGCACATGAGTCTGGAGTTTGTAGTGGCAAAGGCTCTCTCTCCATCTTTTATGTCTTTTATGTCTTTTATGTCTCTCATAAATGAATTTTTTAAAATTAGCACAAGAAATCTTACCCTTCCCTATGGAAAATATTAGCTCATATGAAAATTGCATGTAAGTGTGGTGTTTTGAGTTTTGTGTTAAAAAAAATATTTTTACCCATGTCTGTTTGATTATTGAGCTTTCGGTCTGTGAGAGTCTATGTGGTCTGTGAGGTCTGTGAGATGTGAGGTCTGTGAGGGTCTGTGAGGGTCTGTACTAGGGTGGATGACTGAGAATGGTGTGGTGCTTGGCTTGCTTGACTTTTTATGTGGATGCTAGAGATTGAAGTCAGGCCATCTCAGATCTTCATGACTGCATGCAGAGCGCATCTATCCACTGAGCCATCTCCCTCCCCACCCTCTTTTGAACCAAGGTCTCACTATTTGACCAAAGCTGGCCTTCGACACTCTTCCAAAGAGATCACCCTGCCTCAGCCTGGGTGCACATGTGATTTGTAAAATATTTTATTTTATTTTGTAGTTCTGGGAATTGAACCCAGGGTTTCACAATGCCATATTCTGATGTTGTGATCGAAGCTTTCACAGAGACACCAGGATACAGCAGCAACAGACTGGGTAAGAAAGACCAGCAAGTGCACAGCTTGCAAAAGGCGAGGTGCAAAACCCAGACACGCACGCACGCTTCTGGAAAGCTCTCTCCTTGTTTGGAGGGCAGACAAGAATTGGGACTGTTGACATTTAGGGAAGAGTTATGACGATTGCTTGGGAAAGGCGTGTGTGCTGGTCCATGGAGACTCTTGAAGCTTGTTTTGTGTGCCCTGCAGCTAGGGCATGGGGGGAGGTCTGACTCATGCGCAAGGAAGCCACAGAGAGGAAGCAGAGACATGACCTGAAATTGTAGGTCAGAGGCATGGGAAACAAAGGGCAGAAAGAAAATGTCCCCTTCTGGCCACCGTAGGGATGTAGTCAGTCCTTCCTATACTCTATCTGGGTATTTACTCCTGAACAACTACATTAGCCCTGCTGGCCCACCTGTGATGCCAGCTCCCTTACTGTGGGCAGGGCTATCTCCAGAAACCCTGTGAGGCACCCAGAAAGGAGAATGTCAGTTTCAAACACCAGTCACCCTCTGCAAAGGCAACCCCAGCCTTTGAGCAAGGAGGAGAGAGCGAACCATCATCACCTTTAACTTCCTTCTTGTCCCCATGTGATTCTTGGAGAGACCAGAAACCAGGCCCCTAAGCCAATGGAAAAGCAAAATACCAGATGCACAGGTTCCTGCTGACAGCAAGCCGGAGCAGGAAGAGCCTGAGCAATGAGCTGGGCAGAATCTCTGTGAGTTATGGTGATCACAGAACCTTTTACTACCTCACTGAGACTAGACAGCCTGTGGAGCTGTCCATATTCTTCTCTTTCAGAATCCACAGACGCAGAGCACACCATGAATAATAGTTGTGCAGACAAACGGAGGCTTCATAAGTCCTGCTTGTTCAATGCCAATGCCTAGACCACTTCATTATTATTTATCTGTCACTGAACATGTTCTGAGCGCTCAGGATTGTCAAAATATAGAGTGGGCATGATTAGAGGCTCCACTTGGTAAGGAAGCTGGACCACCTGACTGGAGTTACAGGACAGGTGGGAAGAGCCAGGATTGGGAACAGACCGTCAGGTTTTAGGGCTGGCTGCCCGCCACCTTCTCCTTCTCCACCTTGGAAGGGATATTTGGGGGCATCGGACAAGGTGTTTAGGGAAGCACTAAAGTTGTTCCTCATGCCTCCAGGTGCACTCAACTAAAAATGCTTCAAGAACTGGATACTTCTATTGCAATTCATCACCCCCTACCCCATGGGCTGATACAGTATGCCCACCGAGAAGGACCTCCAGTGGGTTGGGGACAGAGAGGAGGGAAATGGGGGTTCCATCACAAGATTTGCTCATATAATGCATCTAATTATTGACAATAAAGATATTAAAAATAGATTTTCTTTTTTAATATTGTTCTTTATTTGTGAGCAGAGACAAAATGAGAATGGGTGTGCTGGTGCCTCCAGATGCATGAACCACTTTGTGCGTCTGGCTTTACATGGGTGCTAGGGAATTGAACCTGGGCCGGCAGGCTTTGCAAGCAAGCATCTATAACTGCTGAGCCAGCTCTCCAGCTCCCACAGGATTTCCCTTTGAAGAAGGATTTTAGGAAGACATGCTGCTTTGACTAGAATGGCTTGGTTTTAAATACTAAGACAATGCAAGCTGGCTTGAGAAGAAAAAAAACCACATTATCATAAGGATGCCAGGATGTGTTTTGGAAACCGGTCCCCATTCTCTTTGCCTCCATCCCTCTCCTGACTCATCCTCCTTTTCCCTCTGCACATTCCTCGATCCATTCTGCCCAAAAGTACCAATCCAGCTCCATGGTTAGGAGCACTTCAGTTCTCTCCTAGGGGAACAAATTGGCAAATTCCAATTCCAGACGTGCAGGAATGCGTAGTAGAAGAAACACTGGGCCTCTACCAGAGTCAGGCTTTATCTTAGGCACTAGGGATATAGCAATGTACAAAAGAAGTGTAAAAATTTAAATTATAAAAAGAAAAAAAATTCTGCCCTTTGTGGGGGGGGGATGTCACTTCTTGCGAGTTTCAGATTGGTCTGTCTTGGGTCAGCTGATTGACCTCAGTTCTTGGCTTCTTTGCTGGGGTAGAGTCACAGAGGAGACCTGGAGTGGCTGCTGGCCATTCCCTGGGAGTGAACCTGACGTGGAATACAAGGCTGGGTGTTCCAGAAGTCCTCCAGACCAAATGATTCTGACACACAGTTGAGCAGAGCGTTGGCCCTCCACAGTGGTATCATTCATCCCCAGTACCTTTCACACTAGGTTTGACACACAGTTGGCACACACTTGTTCTTTCTCCTTTCCCTGCTGTATTGAATGAAGCCACACCACATTTTCTCCATCTCTTTTCATCCTTCTCTCCATCCTGGGCAGGTGAACCTCTTGAATGGGGGAGTCTCCCCACTGCTCATTCAGAGCCAGGGATGACAGAGCACCTAGACAGAGTGACTCGAGCTCTTGTCACCCAGATAGGCTTCTCTGAGCCGATGACCCAGCTTTGCACAGGGGAGCCTGGCTGTGGGAGATGGGCTGAATGGAGGTTGTCTGAGTGTCCTCCTTCCTCCTTACCCTACAGGCTGGCCCTGGCAATGACCTTGACAGTTAGGGTCCTCTTCTTCTTCCTGTTTGATTGCTGCTGTAATGCCAGGTGCCACTTTTCAGCTGGCTTGTTTCTAGGCCTTTCTGCCCTCCTACTATTTCTATGTCCTTTGTGTGTGTGTGTGTGTGTGTGTGTGTGTGTGTGTGTGTGTGTGTGTGTGTGTAATGTATATGTATAGTACATGTGAATGTATATGTGGTCTTATTTATGTGCCCACGTGGCACCCTGCAGTGAGAAGTGCTCACCTGTCGTGGCCACAGGGGAACATCAGGTTCCCTGCTCCATTGTTCTTCTGCCTGTTCTTATGTGAGAGCCAGAGTCTCTCACTGACCTGGAGCTTGAGAGACTCTCCAGTCTCTGCTCCCCACAGAACTGAGGTTGCAGACATGCCTGGCCACACCCAGCTGTTTATGTGGGTCCTGGGAATGGAACTTGAGCAGTCTCTCAGGCCTCCTCAAGCCCTCATGCTTGCCCGGGAAGTGCTCTTCCCCACTGAGCCATCTCTCTAGCCCTGCACACCCAGTGACGGAGCAGATGACATCAGTTGCTGCAGTCACCAGCCTCAGCACTGAGCTACGCCTCTCACTGCAGCAGAGAGCCAATCTCATTTATATTTGGATGCAGTTCACACTGCAGACAGGCTTTGGGGGATCCCTGAGTTTTGTCCATTGAGAAGTCTGGCATTCTGTCTTTTCCTGTTGGGTAAGAGTCAGAAAAAGACTATAATTCAATCCTGCTGGGACTACTTTCTACGCATGATTGTAAGCATGTAACATAACCCACAGGGCCCCAGTGTCTCAGGGAAAATTAGGTCGATAATAGTTTTCCTTCAGTATCATCGTGAGTTGCAATCAGGGTACTGCATATGAAGTACTGTTCATGGTCGCTGATGCACAGTAATGACCCAGCACACTGCAGGCAGAGAGATCTGCAATCTCATGACCATCACATCTGCCTCTGGGGCTACTGTGAGGATCAAATAGGATAATGGATGCAATCACCACATCTGTACAGGCGTGCTTCAAACGGCTCACTCCTTTAATCCTGTGGTAACTCTAATGCTGGTGTGTGCACTTTTCACACCGAGAAACTAAGGCATTATCAGGGATGTTAAACTTGTTCAAGCTAGTTAGTGTGGGTAACCAGCCTACTTGCTGTGCCAGATGCTACTCTCCAGTCTATGGTCTGAAGTGCCTAGCACTAATAGAGTTTAAGAAATGTGAATTAGGGACTAGGGAGATTGCTCAGTGGTTAAAGGTGCTTGCTTACAAAGCCTGCTGCCCTGGGTTTGACTCCCCAGGATCCATGTAAAGCCAGATGCACAAAGTGGTGCATGCATCTGGAGTTTGCAGTGGCAAGAGGTCCTGGCATGCCCTTCCTCTCTTTCTCTCCTCACACAAATAAATACAAAATGATTTTAAAGAAATTTAAATTCCATGTTTACACAATGCAGAGTTATAAACAACAAGGCTATAGAACAGAGTAAATATTTGGGGCAATATTTATGGTGTCACTGGGGAATAAAGTCAAGCCGACAATGTGTCCAAATAGGGTCATGACTACCTACTGTGTGCCAGGTATTTCACTGGGCTTAGCATGCATAATTCTCTCAAGTCCTGAGAACCACATGTGATTGATGCACTGGTCCATGTGAAGTCTGCCTGCACAAAATTCCAAGGTTCTGGATCTTTGACAGCACTTTTCCTAAGAGCTAAGAGGAAAAGCCACTCCACTCCTATGGTAGGCCCCAACAGAATGGCAAATAGTTTAGGTAAAGATTTGAAAAGACTGGTACAGCCAAATGACCAGCCTTAATTTTCCACTGGTCCAGAAAAATGTATGCACAAAACACAGCAGACTCCAGGCTGGGAAGCTGAAGGTGTCAGTCAGTAGCCAGGAGGAAACAGATGACATACTCAGATTAGATGCTAGGAGGGTTTAATAAAGGAGATATTTAACAAAGGCAAGGGGGACTTCCACAAGACAGGCCACGTTCCTTTGGGGTGGTGATGGCCCTGTGCTGTCTATCTCCTGTAGGCCTAAGGGGATGAGGGACAGAGAGGGTTTGGAAGGCCAGCTGACAGGAGATATGGCCTCTGATGAGGGACTCAGGCAAAGTCCTGTGGTCCAACAAGGGAGGCAGCAGGGGATATATGCCCCCAACAACCCCTCATTTCCTTCTTGAGTGACCACTGCTGTTGTCCCACAGGAGCTAAGGAGGAAGGAGCGACCTCCCAGGGGCACAGATAGTGAGACAAAAGGCAGAGGGTGTGCAGGTTTGGCCAGGCACAGGACAGATTTGGGGAACCCTGGAACCACATGGAGATGTTTGTCATTTTGAGACTGAAGATTTGCAAGCAAAGCCAAGCTCCCAGTGACAATGACCCAATGTTCAGATTGTGGAGAGAGGAGGCCGGCACGGGATTTCATTTGTGCTAGCCAAGCTGGAAGCCTGGCAGTGTCTTTTGCCCCTCTGCACATGGGATGTAGTGTCTTAACCCACTCAAGGTCAACTGCATCTGGACTCTAAGCTCTTTCTATGTCCATACTCTTCAATGCAAGAACTAGCCAAAGGGACCCCGTAAGCTCAGAATGATTTTGGTTGTAAGCTTCCTATCCTTTCAATTCTGGCTTAATTTTTGTTTAACTTATCAATTTTTCAGTGATACGTTCACTAATTTTGTATCTGTCCATTTCACATACACAAACAAAACAGAGTGTTCTTAACTATCTGCTGGGGCTTGATGACTGTGGTGGTTTGGATGGGAAATGTTCTCCATAGCCTCATGTGTTTGTTATTAAGCTTCCTATTCAGTCTGGTAGCAACTGGGGAGGTGGAGCCTTGCTAGAGGAGGTGTGTCTCTTGGGGCATGCCTTGGGGTGTTACAACCCAAGCTCCCCTTGCCAGAGCTCAGCTGATGTGGCAAGATGTGATGCCCGGCCTCTGCTCTGCTCTGCTATGATGAGTCCCTTCAAGACTGTAATCCAAAATAAACCCTTTCCTCCCATAAACTGATTCTGGTAGAGTATTTTGTCCCAGCAACAAGAAGGTAACTGCTACAGTGACAGACCCCACCCCCATACTAAGATCTTTTCATGCTCATCTCCCTTACATAAAATGATGCATGGGCTGGAGAGATGGCTTAGCAGTTAAGGCTTTGCCTGAAAAGCAAAAGGACCCGAGTTCGATTCCCCAGTATCCATGAAAAGCCAGATGCACAAGGTGGTGCATGCATCTGGAGTTCATTTGCAGTGGCTGGTGCCCACTCTCTGCCTCTCTCTCTCTCTCTCTCTCTCTTCTCTTTCTCAAATAAATAAAAAATAAATAATAATAAATGATGCAGGGCTTGCACATAGCCTACACATATGTATGCATTCAATCAATCATCTCTAGCTTCCTTACAATACCTGATGTCATTATGTAAATGCTATGTAAACGGTTGTTGCATGGTGTTGCTTAGGGAATAATGACAGACAAAAAGTGTGTACATATATTCAATGCCGGTGCAGTTTTTTTTCAATTATTTTCACCATTGTGTTGAATCCATGGATGCAAGGGAGAGAGAGAGAGAGAGAGAGAGAGAGAGAGAGAGAGAGAGAGAGAGAGAGAGCCCAGTGTAAACATTTAAACTATAGACCACCACACACAACGGCATGTTTTATTCATCTCCATATGCCCAGGACCTGACACAGGCTGGCACACTGTGGAATACCAAAAATATTGTTAGGTCTTTATAGCTCCATAATCTCCAGGTGCCAAACTATGGTGTCAGGTCATTTTCATGTCAATTTTCTGATTTAATAGTCCAATCCCTCTGGTTATAGTAACCCAATTTTACAAATCAGAAAACTGAGGCTCTGAGAGATGAGAGGCAGAATGTGGGCTTGAATAGAATTCTGCTTCCTGATCTGAAGTCCTATCCTTTTCTCCTCAGAAACTGTCTCTACATTGGTCAGTGAATGACTTCTTCATACACATGGACTGACAATCAGCATGAACGATCTTAGCAACCTGTGTGTGTGTGTGTGTGTGTGTGTGTGTGTGTGTGTGTGTGTGTGGACTTTGTGATGATTTAAGCCCATCATAGAGGATGCTGTCTGCTCACTGTGATCGCCCCACTTTTCTTTTTAACAGTTCAGACCATTTTGATGATTGTGTAATTGTACATAGTTGTGCGATGTTTCAATACATGTTTACAGTGTGCACTGATCTAATAAGGGAGTTACTATTTCCCTCTCTTTTGAGTTCCCCTCTGCTGGTTATCCACTAAATGGGTTCTTATGAGGTACAACCATCCACTGTGCTGGAGGCCTGTGGTGGTGGGAATGTGACATGCCCTCCACAACCTCATGTGTTTGTAATGAAGCCTCATACTCAATCCCCAGCTGGTGGAGCCTTTGGGAGGTGGAGCCTTGCCGGGGGTGGTGTGTAATTGGGGCAGATTGAGGTTAGATTACTTCCACCTAGATATGTGACAAGATGTGATGCCTAGCCTCTGCTCTGCCATGCCATGATAAGGTTTCCTCTTGAGAAGGTGTCTGGAATGGGTCCTTTCTTCCCATCAGCTGCTTCTGGTTGAGTGGTTTTTTTTTCCAGCAATGAGAAAGTAATTGCTACAAGGGCATAGTACTTATTCCTTCTATCTTCATGTGTTTGGTGCCCAAACTGCTCTGATAGGTAATCCTAATAAAAGCACTCATAGTGTCCTCCCCAAAGAAATTACCTTGAACCCATCATGCAATATAAGCTTGAGACTAGGTCAGGTGGATGCTGTCATTGAACTTGGCTCTAATTAGATGCACAGTGTCTGGCTCTGTCTCTCATGGATTGCATATCTCTGGCAGTTTCCTCTGGTGAACAGTTGAAACATAAAATTGTCAAGTGCCTACCACTTCATTGTTTTGCAATGGAACTGCCAAAATTCTAATTGGCCAATAAAATCCAATTGTCTTACAAGAATCTCAAGCCCCCCCCCCTCTCTCTCTCCCACACACACACACACACACATACACATGAAGAGAAAGTGTGGGGGAGGGAGGCAAGCAGTGGGGGCAGAGATCAAAACAGAGAACAAATGTTTAAATCTGGTCCTTGGTTCTTATATCAGATCCACATTCCCTGAATGCACATGAAGTTTTCTTGATTAGTCTTCAAAATAACACTGAAGATAGAAACTATTGTTAGTTGCATTTTTTAGACATGGGCCTGAGGCTTTGGGGTGATAAAGCATTTGTCCAAATGTCATACAACTAAGAAATGACAGATCCAGGACCTACAGGAATCTGCATATCTGGTTCTTGTCCATAAGTTCAACCAGCCCTATGGTGTTGTCTAAGCAATTGGCCTCAATCTCTGACAGTTTCGCCTCCATTCTTTCTCTTCTCTTTCCCACATATGTTACTAAGCATTCAGGGCAGATTTGGAACTGGCCTAGAAAAACAGCTTTTATACTTTTCTGAAAGAGAGAGAGAGAGAGAGAGAGAGAGAGAGAGAAGAGAATGGATCTGTTTCTACATTATTCTGTAAAGCCCAAGGCACCTCTATGACAAATGTCTCCTCCTATGAGTCCTGAGGACACTTTTCCCACTCCTTGTATGACTGTTCTTGTCTGTCTTCTCTCCCCATCTTCCTTTCTAGGCAGGAAACCATTCAAAGTCAGGACTGTGTCTGATCCTTCTTATCCCCCTTCATGCACCAAATCTCAAAATCCTGTCACACATTTACCTTGCAACAGCTGGATAGGAAGTATCCTATCAGATGCTTTCATAGCTATGACCATTTCCTCTTTGGAGCAGTTCCTAGGGTATAGACTGTAGGAGAAGCCCATTTCACAGATGAGGAGGCTGAAACTGGCAGGGTGACAGAACTTGCCTGAGCCCACAGAGCTAGTAAAGGGCAGGTGCTTGATAAAATCTGGATGAATGGTAATGGAAGAGGGTGAGGAGGAGAAAGAAAGAGGGCTGTTGAAAAAAAAAATGTCCAAGATAGTAAAATTAAAAAGCACCAATCAAATATTTCCGAAGAGCAAACTGGTGGAAGGTTAAAGACAAGGATCTAGAATCTCATGTACTTTCTTCCAGGTCACAAAACAAAAAGCATATATCCAAGATTAGAGAACAAGAAACAAGGAAACAGCTGGAATTCACTGGGCCTTCTTGGAGATAAAAACTTCCATTGCCTGTGTTGTGTGTGCTAAGGCAGTTGTATTCTTGGCAGGGAACTTGGACACTTTATCTGTACAGTATGCATTGACATACATGTGCAGCAAACTTAGAGAAGTTGCTGTTCTCAGAGTTATGCAATCCAGTTCTTCTTTCAGATCTGTTGTTTCCTAGCTGCCCAGGCTGAGGTAAACCTTTCATCTCTCAAAACTGCAGCTTTCCACGTGTCAGGTAGGTATGACAAGATTCCTGATTCACAGGGCTGATGAATGTCAACACCTGATGGGTGTTGGGTAACTCAGTTTGACCATGTCATTCTAGATAATTTGTGTTTTTTGTAGTTCTGGGATAGAACCCTGGGCTTGTGCATGCCAGGCAAAAGAGCTCTACCACTGAGCTATATCCCAGCCTTCCCTCATTTATTTTATATAAGAAACTACAGAGTAGATCTTTCTACTATTAACCCTACCTCCACACTTAGGTTATAGTACCTAAAGCCATTCACAGGAGTGGGGTACAGCAAGCTGGAGGCAGACAGGTGCAGTTTTAACCTATCACTGCCCTTTCCAAGCTAGGTGACCCGGAACAACTTACTTAACCTCCCTTTGTATCCATTTTGTTCCCTTCAAGGTGTGAATGACAGCAGGAATGACAGCAGGACCTTGATCTTGAAGTTCTGAGTATGAATGTATCTGACACAGGACTAGTGTTCAGCACATGTGAGTTGTCCTATTAATTTCTGCCCTGAGTGTTTGCACATGGTTGTATTGTCCCTCCCCCCACTTCCCCTGGGTTCCAGCTGCTGAACCGGAGAACCCAGAGCTGCAGGGCAGTGTAGGGGAACGCCTTTCCATCTCGCGATGATGATGTCAGAGGGCTTCTTATCAATAATGGAACAGTTTTTCCAAGAACCCAATCTAGACAGCACAGTGCCTTGGCTGTGGCAGGACCTGGCTGGCTGGCATTCCCAGAAGGCATTGGGCAGAAGGGCGTGTTATCTACATGCTGGTCATGCCTGTCTGTGGCAGAGGAGGAGTCTGGCTGTCTCACTGCAGAGCTCTTGAGTGTTGAGCCAATACTCTGCTGCAACAGCCCTGGATGGAAAGCCCTGCTCCTCACCTGACCACCTCCTCCCTCTCTGCTCACTTCCCAGCCTTCATCAAGAGCAGAGGAGTATTATTTTTATTAACAACCTCATACATTTTGATGAAATGCCATGATCCTAATCCCCCACCCTCCCTTCCCCTTCCCAAATCCCCCCCTTCACTGAATCCCTTCTTTCCAACTAGTCTCTTTTTTAGTCTTCTTTTTGATGTCATCATTTTTTAAATGAATCCATTCTCAGTTCCATGGGTCCGATGACTTCTGGAACACACAGCTCTGAACTCCATGTCAGATTCACTCCCAGAGAATGGCCTGTAGCCATTCCTGGTCTACTCTGTTCCAGGCTCACCTGGAAACCAGCACCAACATTGGCCCGCTTTCCCTGATCCCCCTGCAGCCCTCCCTCACACCCCACTTTCCAACACACACACCCCACCACCACCACCACAACAACCACCACCAGCAGTAAATAATAATCTGTATAAAATGGAAATATGGCTTGTCACCTCCATGCATGCCAGAATCCTTCAGTGCCTCTGGTTGCTCTTAGGAAATACTCAACCCCATCACTCCATCCTCAAGGCTGTGGCCAACCTCTGTCTACCTTCAACCTGAGCCCTTCCCGCCTTTACCCATGACCTTCTGGCCATGCTTCCCTTGTCTCTCCCCCTCTACCAGGGTGAGCTACTACTAACGTCTGAGTCCTTGCCTTCTTCTCTTTGCCATGGCTGATTGCCATTTATCACACAAGTTCTCAGTATCACCTCTTTCGGAAAGCCTATCTACAGCAGGATTTTATGCTTTTCTTCCTTCTATGGCTTCTGAGTATTCCCAGCACAAGATTGTCCCAAGTAGACCTTGCTGGTTGTCTTGTACAGTGTCCCCTACAGAATATACATGTTTCTCTTGCTTACAGCCATATCGCCAAGACTTCTTATAATAGCTGGTAACACACAGTAGGTATTTTTTGATAGATAGATGGAGGCCAGGATGTGGAGTGGATCTGTTGGATCTCTTTCCTATTCTCTGTGTGAGTGCAGTTGACCTCTTTCTCCTGTTCTCTCTCTCCCCCTCCCCTCAGTGTGTGTGTGTGAATAAACACAGTATAAGTTTCTGAATGAGTTCTAGGCCCTGCTGCTTCCTGCTTGTGCGAGTTTGGTCAGCTCACCTGATCTCTCTGGACTTCCTTTACCTCATCTCTCACCTGAGAGGTGGGAACAACAACAGGACCTTGATCTTGGAGTTCTTGAGTAGGAATGATCTCTTGGAAGGATGTACCTGACATGGGACTAGTATTTAGCACATGTGGCTTGTCACCATCCTAATATTTTCGGCCCTGAGTGTTTGCACATGGCTGCATTGACCCTTCCCCCACTTCCCCTGGGTTCCAGCTGCTGAGCCAGAGGGATTGGGTCGACTTCCTCAAGGGAGAGTTGTCAATATTCCATGAGATAGAGTCCACACCCATTGGTGGCATCTGGCACACTTGGCAGGGGAGGGGCGACTCCAGATACACTGACTTTTGTACTAAGTAGGGCAGGCAGATCCCACGTTCCCCCCACAGAAGGTTCAGCCACGGGACTGAAAGGTAACAGCAAGCAGAAGTCTGATCAGTCAGTTCCCCTCTTCATAGGAACCATGCCAGGACTCCAATACCCAGAGGGCTTGCTTCCTTTTTCAGGGAAAGTGGACCAGCTCTAATTTCACTGACTTTCCCTTGGGGCAGAGGCCACCAGGTTCCTCAGAGAGGCCTTGGCCACTTAACCATAAGCATTTCTGCTGCAGTCTGAGTGTCTTTCCTTCATATTGGCTACAACTCAATGGATTATTTATGACACACAATTGGCCTTACAGGGTCCCCCTCCCACCCACTCAACCACAAGGACAATAGGTCAAAAGGCTTTGCTGCTGTGCTGTTTGTTTTATTGGAGAGACTATCATAACAGGCCAGAGAAGATGACAAAAACGAAAAGAAAACACATACGATGTTCTGTCCCAATGTCACAGCTGGTGGTGATAAGGAGGGCGCCACACTGTAGGATAGAAGCTGGGTGACATTTAGGTTTTATGGACATGAACTCCTGGCTTTAAAAACATCTTTACTATTGGCATTCCTAAAGGAAAAATCATTTTTATATTTTGACTTTAAAACTTTCTTATGTAATTCCCCAACAACACCCCCATTTTTCCTAATCCCATTGAAACAAGTGATTTTATATAAACGACCTACAAATCAGGGCTTTTCTAGCTATAAAGCCAGAAAGAGCCATCAGTATTTAGCAGATTTGTTTCTGCTTGATTCCCAGAATGCTTCAGGGCATTTTATCCTTGAAGAAAAGCAATGTGAGCAAATCACTTAGCACAGTACCTGTGGTGCATAGTAAGCACCCTCCAAGTATCAGAAGTTAGTGTTCCTACTCAATTCTCATACAATGGCACTTTGTGGCCTCAGCTCCTTTGAGTTAAGCTGCACAGGAATTCTAGGCATCTGGAGCATGTTCTGATGGCCTAGATAGTATGAATTTGGTTCCAAGGTAGGTGACCCTGAATACACTCATGCTACATCTACCAGGCCGCACCTGGCTGTATCTCATTCCTATTGGTGACCCAGATAAGAAGTCCTAGATTAGATCGAAGGAGGGGACACACAGAGCAAACATGAGCACCTACCAGCCACCTTCAAACACCTTATGGCGGTTAAGTCTCATGGCACCCTAGGGTGCTGGTCCTCTCCAAGTTAAAGACTGAAAAGCTGAGTCTTGTACGCGTGCATGCGTGCCTCTGTGTAATTACTGAAGTAGTAACTCCCTCTAGGAGCGTGAAATCGGCCAGCTCTCATTGGAGCCCAGATCTTTCTGATTCTCCACACTCATTTGCCGTGGTCTGGAATGGATTCTCAAGTCTCGGCTTCTTCTTGAGGGGCCTCCAGGAAGCTGGAGTTTGCCACGTCTGCATTTTGTCAGAAAGGCACCTCATGCTGTGATTTGCTTCCCTATGCCCCTTCCCTGCTTGTGGGCATCCCTGCATTCTGCCTCTGGCTTCTCTGCCTTAGCTGGCCAGGCCTCTTATCTGTAACCCAATCCACGATCCTAACAGAACCCAAAGTAAGTGATCTGCTGTCAAGGTTGCTTAAATATTTCATGGTGGCCTGGATTGTTCTCCTCTGGGAGCAGGTGAGGCGGCTAATGGATCAGTCCTAGGCACCAAATGTCCGGGAGCTGAGGACAGAGATGGTCTAGTGGAGAGGCGAGCAGACAATGGATGCTAAGGACACGTCAACATATTTATAGGGATCAAATTGTAAAATTCTTAATGTAGGTGCATCTTTGAACCTGGAAGGTAAACTGCTTAATGCTTTAATTTTTCCCCTACATCAATCCTAAGAAACACACACACACACACACACACACACACACACACACACACCCACCATCGGAAATTGTCTGAGCATCCCAATCTACAGACAGGTAAATTGAAACTCACAGGTTAAAATTGATGGGTTCCTAACCACCCTGGAGGTAATAAAAATTGGAAGATTTGACCCAGTCCTCCGTGTCCCCATCTCACAGGTTGCTGGGAAGAGCTTGGAATGTGGAGACAGAGGGAACCTGGGTGTTCCTCCACTTGCTGTCACCTCTTCACCTGAGCCTCAGTTTCCATTTTTCAGGGAATTATTGGGATCCATAATGTTATCACTACCATCTCTTTCTCCCCCGGCAGCAGACAGGCAGAGGGACTGGCAGAGAGGGAAGGGAGGTAGACCAAAGGGATGAAAAAAGCCCTTTAGATCTGAGTCCAGGACCTTGGCCACGAGAACAGAACCACCAGTTCTGAGCTGAGGAATGAGGTGCAGACGGGGCAGCTGCTTAGCTGCAGGCTGTCTGCTTTGAAGAGCTCATCTGTAAAGAGAGCACGCTGACTGTCAGGGAGACATGCCAAGGAAGTTGCATTCAAGAGCTATGAAACCAGGTGCTGCTGGGGACTCTGGGAACCTGAGCCCCAACCAGGACCAAGGCAGCCGAGAGGGCTCAGGGGTAAGTGCACTTCCTGTTCAAGCATGAGAGCCTGGAAATCAATGGAATCATAATCTACATATACATAGCTGGGCGAGGCCATGTGTGCTGGCAGAAGGGAAGAGAGACCAAGAATTCCCCCAGGCTCCTGAAAAACAGCAAGCTCCATATCAGTCAGTAAGAGACTCTGGCTCAAAGCAGAACAGGGAAGAGTGATGGAGCAGGACACGCAATGTCAGGCTCCAGCCACGACAAGAGCACACAGATGTGCATACACCACATTATACCCACACACGCATGCACACAAGCAAAATAAATAAGTAAACAAACAAACAAACAATAGTGTCCAAAGGGTTAGAATGTCAGCTGTCCACTTATTTAGAAATGACTTATTGAGTATCTTTTTTTTACCAGACACTGCTAAGTCACCAGACTGAAGAAGACAGACACACCCCTGACACCACAAGGTCACGTTCTAACATCAGGAGGAGGCTGCATTCTCAAAATGAGAGACATTTGATAAGTCCCATGGGCTGTGCAGGAAACAGAACACAGAGGTGACAGGGAGTGACTTTGAGCAAGGCATGAATGGTGAGGGTAGGATTAGCAGGGCAGAAGGTCACACAGAAAAAATGGCAAGAGGAAAGTTCTGGAAGCTGAGCACAGGCTGGGGGATCTTCCACAGAAAAGCCAAACTCAAGGTGGCTTCTATGATAAGGTCACTCTCATCTCGCTGAGCTGGGGCAGCTCTGGCAGAAGGGTGAGTAGTGGGAGGGCCTAGCTTCCCTTAAGCCCTTAATCAAAGCCCTGGGCTCCTGCTGGGCTACAGCAATCCAAGGCCAGGTCCTCTCATGTAACCTGAGTGCCAGGCACAGGGAGACCCCCATCTATGAGAGAGGAGACCTCTGGTGTCCTTTCTAGAGGAATGGCTTTTCCCAGCATTCTCTTCTTTAGGCCATTATTGGTTTGCAAGCCCAGCCCCAACCACCTATAACAGATTTTCCTTTCTTTTTAAAAATTACTTATTTGTGCGCGCCCGTGCGTGCGTGCGTGCGTGCGTGCGTGCGTGCGTGCGTGTGTGTGTGTGTGTGTGTGTGTGTGCATGCCAGGGCCTCTTGCTGTTACAAAGAAACACCAAGCTCTTGGACCATTTTCGCATATGTGTGTGGTTTGGGAATTGAACCCTGACTGGCAGGCTTTACAAGCAAACACCTCTAACCACTGAACCATCCCAGCCCAGCTTTTCATATTTTTTTTCTGATATGAGTAATAAAATTTCTTTAGGGTTTATTAAGACTATACCTTGAGAGCATGGCTAATGTGTTTGGTAGGATGGGGGAAGAAAATCACAAGGCCCAGAGTGCAAACGTGGAGGTGGGGAGGGCGAGACAATTAAGAGAAAATGCTGACAAAGCTCCTGCCCTGCCTAATCCTGTTTCTTCTTCTGCCCCTGCCAGAAGCTGTGAAGATTCACTGAATTGGGGCACAGGGGCCTGTATCAAACCCCCAAGCCACACACACACAGCGCATGCTCCATTGGTTTCCTTCCTTCCTCCTTGGCTGCTAGGGGAAGACTGAGACAGGACTTCTCAGAGATACTAAAAGTCACCTTTGTCTCAAATCCCATTGAAAACCTAGCTGCCTTAGGGGAGCTTGAGATTACTGTCCCTAGACATGGACATGGCTGTGGGCCGATCTACACAGAGGCTGAGCTAGCTCCTACCGTCTGTCTGTCATGTGCCTCTGGACGTACTTGCTATTTCAGTCACAGTTACTAAGTGCCCCGTCTAAACCTCCCAAGGCGGCAAGGTACAGAATGTTTTGAATTAATTGCCTTCTATTTTCCTTCCTGTACTTGGGCCTCCTCGGTGCCTTTTTAGGGTAAGATTGATTTGAGTCCTTCCTGAATTCTCCCAGCCCTGATTCAACTTGGAGTTAATTATCTCTAATACACTATACAATTCCCTCTGTGCCTTTCAGGACATGGAGTTGAGGTATAATTTATCCAAGTCTATCACTGGAGAATTTTTTCTACTGAAAGCAAAATACTGTGTATATCTTATTAAAAAAAAAAAGAAACATTCAGTGATTCATTTGTTTATTTGCTCTGGGCCTTATAACTTATTACCAAGTTAGTGTCTCCCTGACCTCTCAGGTCAGCGGTTTTATTTTCCACTGGCAGAAGGAATACTAAGCTCAGAATGGAGAATCCCTGGCTGCACTGGTAATTCTCCATTTGGTTTTCTGGATCGTTCCTCTCTCTGCCCTTTGCGCCTTCTTTGTTTTAGGCTCCTCTGTCCTCTGGACTTCCTGATGGTTCAGCCAGCAGGAAGTCCTGGCAGGAGAAGACAGAGCTGAAGACTCTCCTCACTGGGTGCCACATGTCTGCCTGTCCCTGTGTCCCATGGTGGATAGAATGCCTTTCTTTACCCTTCAACCCTAAAATCATCCCACTTGTTGCAGCTTGGTCCTTGGTGTGTCCCTAGCCCTCTCTGCCTCCTTCCTTCCTCCCAGCCATCTGCAGCAGGACATCTTCCTGAAGAGGTTTATGCAAGATCATGGGGCTGGTCATGTGATGGGCCTGGGATGACTCATGCCACATCTGCCCATGGTCCACATTGTTCTGCGCTCCACCACTGGCGTCCTAATAACAAAGAGTTCTCTTCCTCCTCCTCCTTCTCTTTCTTCTTCTTATATTATCATTGTTGTTGATTTATTTTTGGATAAAAAAGGGTGATCTGTGTTTTATCTTCAAGGGTCTCAATTTTTATAGGTAATTTAGGAGCAATAAAGCCCTTTCTAGAACCCACTGGGAGCACATGTTTGCTTCCCAAACTCTTTTCAAATTTACCTGGTTGAAACCAATCATTTGGAATCTATGGAAAGACTGTAGTTCTAGCTACACTCAAAGATGATGCTGTGTAGAGTTCACCAGGTTGCTGGGACAAAGAAGCACAACCTGTGTGGCTGAAAATAACAGACACATGGTCTCTCTGCGTTCTGGAGGCCAGAAGTCTAGAGTCAAGGTGTCAGCTGAGCTAGGCTCCTTCTGAAACTCAGTAATGTGCTTCTTGGCTCGTTTCTGAGAGAAGCTGTCAATCATTAGCGTCCCTTAGGCAAGGCATATTGGTTTTACTCAACAACTGATTCTGAGGACTTAAGGAGCATCAGGCTCACTGGATGCTCCAAGACAGCAGTGACAAGACTTCCCACTCACATCTTCAGGGTTAAGGTGCAAGAAACACAAGGTGATTTCAGACTGTGCCAAGTGGTCCACAGGTTAAAAAGGGCAGTGTGCTTGAGAAGGAACGGGTCGAACTGGAGAGATGGCAGGTTGGCCACATAAATTAGGTGGTTCAAAAGGTCTCTTTGACAGGCATGTGCCAGAGAGAAGGGCATTCCGCTTGGCTCGTTCCACAGCAGGAAGGTATGCCCAAGGAGGGTGGAGTGAGCAGCCAGGTGTCCTGCCCTGCCATTGTAGCTCTGCTTTCAGAAGCTGGGCACAGACTGGGATGTGTTTTCAGACCAAGAGCCTCCTGAGTGGTCAAGGAGGAGCCAGCATGCTGGGTTTTTCCTCCCCAGCCCATCCCAACCAAAGCAAGCCCTTCTTAGCAGGACCACAGCTACACCTTGTCATAGTGTCAGCCCTCCAACTGGATGGATGTGTCCCACATGAAGAAAGAAGCACACTGATATTTGTGTCGGGATATGCTTGTGAGAAGAACGGCCACGACAGTGGGAAGGAGTGGGGATGTCAGAAGGGGTATGAAGGAGAGGGAGAAAAAAAATGGGAGGTGTGATGGTTAGGTTTTGTTGTCAACTTGATCTTTTTAATTATCTTGGGTGGGTCTCTGAGGATGTTTACAGGAAGGCAGCCTCTCAGTAGGGGGCAAGATGTAAGGAAGCTCAAAGAAGCCAGAAATAAACATCCTTTCCTGTGTGGGCAGTGCAGGAAGGAAATTACAGAGACTCAGGAAGCCATTAAGTGTGGGGAAGGATTGTATGACCCCACCCTAAGGCTATATAAAGGGGAAGGAATTCTCTCCTTGCCCCCTCCTGCCTGTTCTCTGTTCTGTGTGTGTGGTGTGTGTGGTGTTGGTGATGGGTTTCTCTCTCTGCTTGGACCTGTGAAAGGGGAGCAGCCTCTTTTGCATTCTGGAACTTCCCCTGTATCTATAGCTACAAATAAATCCTTTCCTCCCATAAACTGTGCCTGGTTTGGAGATTCATCCCAGCGGCGTGTGGCTGACTGCGACAGGAGGGGATTATGATCAAAAAACATTAGGTGCATCTATGAACACAGTCCCAAAAATCATTCTATGTTTGGGGGTGATTAGGATTAGCTAAGATCATGAAGATGGGGACCCCATGATAGCATCAGTGACTTTCTAAGACAGAAATAGACCCAAGTTAGCTATTGCTCTGACCTGTAATAAATAGCCTCTTCCACTATGCATAAATAAGATCTTCAGCAGGCTAGCACAATGCTGTAGAAATACCTGTTCTTGAGACCCACAAACTAAATAAACTTCTTTATAAATAAAAAAGAAAGAAAATAAATATACCATAAAAAGGGAGCGCCATAGAAGAGCTGACGGGGCTGGTTATGTTTCAGCGTCATGTGTTTGGATCTAAAAGCATAAATTACCTCTTCTCAGATAGCCAAGAGCTATGGGGCTGGAGAGACGGCTTAGTGATTAGAGGTGCTTGTTTGCAAAGCCCGATGGTCTGGGTTCAACTCTGCAGGAGCCACATAAAATCACATGAGCAAAGTGGTGCATGCATCAGGAATTCGTTATTCATTCTAATTCATTCTCTCTCTCCCTCCGTCCCTCCTTGCAAATGAATAAAAGTATTTAAAAAGAAAAGAGCTATGACTTTGATTGACACTATGCTGAGCACATGGTCTAAATGACCTTTAACCCTGACTGGACTTAGATCTAGGATCACCCTCTCAGCAGGGGCAGAGACGAATACCAAGATGCACCCTCACGAAGAGTTCCAGCAGATACCCCTGTAATAGACAACAGCTTATCAAGAGAAAGGCTAACACATTGATTTAATGCAACTTTTCCAGGTACAGGAGTCTTCAAAATAAGGCCACAGAGTGAGTGCTCCATTTTTATGCTTAGACTCAAGAAAGCCTGGACAGCTGGATGGAAATGTGCCTGGACAAACATGGCTGAGCTATTGCTAGCAGACCAAGTGGGAAACCCAGCGAGGCCCACCTGTTTAGAGTCTCCTGGGCCCCACTGTTGTGGCATTTCTTCCTATTGAATACGGAGGAGGACCCCTTTGGAATGAGGGTCTTAATTTTTGTTATGGCCAGCTGTTATGCAAAAAGACAGGGGAAGGCTAGAATATTTTTAGGTTTCATGGAAGGCTTTGGGGAAAAAAAAGATGCTGGTGTTTCTGGCTTACCTTGTGGACGAAGTTCTACTTTCCATGGCTTCCCTCTGTGAAAAGAAAGACAGAAGGTGATAGAACAGTTTCACCTCTAAGGTCTCATGTGGGGTCTGGTTTTCTGAGTGGGATGGGCGTGGTCAGTGCTGTGCCCTGTGGAGACCATGCAGCCCTTATCATTTATTTTCCTGAATCAACTTCAAGGCACAGCAACCGAAAGCTCTGCCAGCCTGTCCGATGCATTAAGGACAAGGGTCATTATTACAAATCTCATTGTGATTCACCCTTAAACAAAAAAGGAAGAATTCTGCAGATCTTACGCTATGATGAATGCATACAGAAAGGTCCGTATCAATTTCAGAGGAAGAAGCTCATCAAAGCACCAAGATAGAGAAGGTCAGTAAAGCACAGTGTTTTAGGAGAAAGAGAGAGAGAGAACATTGTAAGGTAAGGCGGTAAGCACATTGTCCCAGTGCTCCGACAGGATAGATGGTGACAATCTCATAGAGCGGTAGGCCTCCAGGCTGTCTTGCAGATTCTGGTTTTCCCTGGCTTGATCTGTTGCACCATAATGCCAACATTAACGCTAGACAGCACATACTTAAACTGATAATCTCATTGTGGGGAGGAAATGTCCACAGAGCATTTTATGTCCACTCTCACACTTAAACCAAAGCTTGGTGTTCAGGTGTCAGAAAGAACTGAATTCAAGTTCTGACAGTGAGTTCATCAGGTTCTTTCAGTAAGGGATTTGGCCCTTTAGTAATGCAAGTGCTGACCCCATAGGATTAGGGGAGAGTCAAATGCTGTCTACTAAGGCTTTGGAACCATGTCTGGCACAGATGGGTGTATAATTATCCCTTTACTTAGATGACAGTCCATCCCTAAACCAGGTGATGTCATGCACTGGCCAGCCAGGCCTGGGTCACATTCTGCACGGTTAATCCCAAATGCAACAAGCTCTAAGCCTGGCAGAATCACCAGGATGGGAGTGAGGAAGGCAGAGACTCAGTGTGCCCAGTACACACTGTAGGAGATGGTGGCTTGAGGGGTGGAGGGGGGGATTGTGGTGGTGGAGCTGACGACTAGGTAGTGTACTTCTGCTGAGCTGCAGCTAGTACATGACACCTGTGGCTATAGCAGGAGGGTCATTCTTCACTGTCAGGTAAGGAACTGAGGGACAGAAAGACAGGTGTGGCAAGGTGGAAGTAAATGTTTATTATTAAGGAAACAGAAAAGCTCTCTAGGACTTAGGGAGGGGTCCCAACCAGGATTCCAGACTACAGAAGGGATGATTTTTTTGTTACTTTTGGTGTCCCTCTCAAACTCCTTCCCCACCCTTGGGTTGGTCTTCTGGGGTGAAGGCTCTGCTCTCAGCTATTTCTGGGCTTACACTTGGACCTCCCACCTGGGTCCATGTCCCACTCTGGTCCAGCACAGGAAATCTAGACCTGATGTCTGCTTAGGGGAGATCTGGGTCTGGGAGCCAGGACCCTAAGAGCATCCTACCCTTCCAGGGACTGTTGTGGGGGAGAGCTGAGTTTGGGAGTTGGGGCCCAGTGACATCAGGGAACCAGAAACTACTTGGGAAAGATAGGAGCCTGGGAGCTGAGGCCCCAGTGTCATCTTTCCCTCCCAGGGCACCTACTATCTTGGAGCCCCCAAGACTCTGGGACCATCAGTCTCACCAGGCATTCTGTCTAGCTGTTCCAGTAACTCTACTTCTCCAGGAGACAGGGAAGGGAGAATATGGGTTGAGTCACACACCATCCAGAAGGCTCCCTTTCCTACATTAGATCAGGTCTCCATGCATTGCCTTCTGTCATCTTGAATTTTTAAGAAAACTCAACCCCATAGAGGGAGAGCAAATTGTCACAGGACAAATGTGCTCAAGAGCCAGATGCCTGTCATGCTTATCACAATGCTACAGGAAGCCTTGCAGGCAGAGGGCATTGGGAACAGTGCCATTCAAATTGGAGTATACTGGTTCATCCACAGGCTCCACACAAACCAGGAGGTGTGATGGGCTTCTGTCAACTCAGTGTGTTTATGCGTCAGTGGATGGAAGGTGGAAACAGGAGAATTTCCTGGGAAGCTTTCACTGTGGCAACCACCACAAAGAACAGCAGAGTAAGATTCTAGAGCAAGAACCCCTGCCTCAAATGAGGTGCAGAGACAAGGACTGACCAGACAGTTGTCTATAAAGTCCACATGTGTGCTCTGGCATATACATACCTGCTCGCTCTCTCTCGCTCTCTCTCTCTCTCTTACACACACACACACACACACACACACACACACACACACACACACACACCTGTTTTTTCTTTAAAAAGCTCATGCTTTCTTAGCCATCCCCTGGCTGTCTACCCTTTCACAATATCCTGTGATTCCAGCTGATTTTTTTTTCTCTCCACTGTATTGGGCTCCCATGGAAAGCAGTTGAGTCCTCCAGTGTCTATAGGCAGGAGATGAGAATAGCCTTGTAACTGTGTCACACAGACACATATCTGCATGCACTTTGCATATTGTAACTGGTAATGAAAACGTGAGGGCTTATCACTGTGAGCAGGTTGCCATTCATCATACTAATGCCTCTCTTAAATTAGGAAAGTCCAATTTCCTTAAAGTCGGGGGGCGCCTCTGTCAGTTTCATCTTGCACATGGATAGCATGGGGTACCATTCCTATCTCACACGTGGCAGGTGTTCACTGGATTACACTTTAAATGGAAATGAATTTGACTGTATGTTTATCTGTGCCCCATAGTTCTGTGAAATTAAAAGGATGGCCTCATCTATGTTAAGGAGCTTTACAGAGGGAAATGTTCCCTTGAAAGTCTGAAAGGGTTGGGAAACATTAATTTGAAAGAGTAGACAGAAGGCCATGGTATTCATGCTTATATACAAGGGTGCATTTCTCAGCAGAGGGCTTCCTCATCTCTCTCTCTCTCACACACACACAGGAAGAGAGAGAGAGAGAGAGAGAGAGAGAGAGAGAGAGAGAGAGAGAGAGAGAGAGAGAAAGCTATGCTGGACCCTCAAGATACCTTGCTTTCTCCTTTGAAGAAAGCCTGACCAACACCCAAAGGTCTCTCCAGCTTAAAATGAAGCTTGTCTTGCCAGAAACCAGAGTTCCCATCCATTAATCAATGTCTAGTCCCTACCAGGCCAAGAATAGACCACTTGCCTGTAAAGATGTTTTAGGAAACCGCCAGTAGCTTCCAGTAATCGCTAGTGTGAGTGGGAAAGACATCAATTCTTGTGAGATGGAGGGAACATAGAAAAGAAGAGGCTATTGTCTACGTCTTCTTCAAAGCAGGGTGCGATTTTTATGAAAAACACAAATTGTTAAAGTCACAGGAAGACCAATGTCACTTCCTCATTCACCTTTAGTTGAACTTCAAACAGGGAGACCCTGTTTACTGTCTTTTCTGTGAGACAAGATTCATGCATGAAAGATGTTGACTAACCCAAAGTAACTTACTCTCAATTTGCTGGATGCTCAAGAATTCCCTGGGGACCCTGCTTTTGTTTTGCGTATGCCATTTGGGAGCTTGGCGCCAATCCCCACGCAAGCATTCAAATGGAGCGAACCAGAAAAATGTCAGGAACTACACGAGGACAATTTAATTAGTTGAGAAAGAGGGTGCTCCCTCACTCCTCCCTAGACATCACTCAAACAAATAATTTTTTTAATGGTCTTGTTAAAATCATTTCATGGTTGCTGTTTTGTTCTCACAGAACTGGACTGTGTGGGTTATTTAAAAAGGTAGTCTGCCTGGGGAAGGTGGGCGCCTTCTCTTTGTTTTTGGAAGAAAAAAACATAGGGGTTTAATCACCTGCTTATGCAATGACTTTTAAAGAACCCAATTTGGAATGTCAGCGCATGGCTGAGGCTCCTATTAATAATAGTCGCTAGCTAGGAAAGTCTTCTGGCTGACTTTAATCAGGAATTTTCCATAGTAACGCAGCCTGCCCACGGGTAGCAGGCAGTGGGGATTTTCATTCCATCACACACATTTTTTTTTGTGCTCAGCATGGTATGGAGCGCATTACTTACTGGAACATGTGAGCTGAGCTATTCATTCCCCCTCCGTGGGACAATTTCTCAAAAAGACCAAAAAAATGTCCTCTTTTAAGGAA
Organism: Zapus hudsonius; assembly: GCA_004024765.1. NCBI lineage: Eukaryota > Metazoa > Chordata > Mammalia > Rodentia > Dipodidae > Zapus > Zapus hudsonius. Next base: position 57,783 of record PVHP010002718.1, read on the forward strand.
GATTAGTTGCTGGTTTGAAAATACAGGTTTGTTGTGTTTAATTTCAGCCCCCAAGCCTTCCTGGCATCTTTCTGTCTTGTGATATAAATCCTGTGGTCACGACAAGGGAGCAATCTAGGCAACCCATTCATGTTGTGTGGGAGACAGGTTGTGCCTACACAGAGGTGCTGTTCCCTTGCTGAAGACATTTTCTGTGCCTCTCATGGTCCATGTGAGGCAGCTAGGTTGCTTTAGTCTGATGTCCAAGGCTGATCGTGATCTGGCCACAAATCGTTCCAGGGCCTATTTCCCTTTCCACCTAGACACCACCCACAGCCAGTGGCTTGGGGTGGGGATGGTCTTCACAAAAATTTTCCTCATTGCTTTAGAACATGTCCTCCAGGTCTATTGGACAAAATTCTGGCAACTCCTGTAGGAACTATTCCTTAAAGACTAAGGAAGACTTAGGGACATTAAGGTCACCCCAGTAGCATTTTATGTAGCTATCTGGGTTAAAACATTTACAGCATGTGTATGCATCACCTAAAACTGATTTTTGGGCTGGGGAGGTGATTCAATGGTGCTTGCTTGCAAAGCCTGCTAGCCCCAATTCAATTCCCCAGCACCCATGTAAAGCCAGATGCAAAAAATGGCACATGCATCTGGCATTCATTTGCAGTAGCAAGAGGCCCTGCAACACACACACACACACACACACACACACACACACACACACACACGTGCAAATAACATTTTTAAAAACCGATTTTTTTAAAACATCATAGAGAAGACTGCAACTCCCTAGAACTTTGTGACTCTTGTTGAGTTTTCAATAAGAGTCTGATCTAGGAGCAAGTATATAGTAAGCTTCTGTGTTCATAGGACTGCTCATTCAACTGCAGGTTGAAAATATTCAGAAAAATAATCTGTGCTTGTACTGAACATGTATAGACTTTGTCTTCTTGTAATTATTCCCTTAACAATATACTACAGTGACCATTTATGTAATATTTGTGTTGCATTCAGTATCAGAAATTATCTAGCCATGACTTCAAGTGCAAAGATTATATGTACATATGTCACCATTTTAAACAGGGGACTTGAACATCTGCAGATTTTGGTATCTATGATGGGTCATGGAACCAGTCCCCACGGATGCCAAAGATGACTGACTGCATTAAAAGTGCATTGTGTATTCTTTCCGTTTACTTGTCTACCAACCTCTCTTCTCCTCTCTCTAAGCCTCGTTATAGCTTCCTTACTACAATTTATAAAGAAATCCAACTATTCCATGCTAGGATCTGCATGTGAGAGAGAATATGCTGCCTTTGTCTTTCTAGCCTGAGATAACATCACTTAGTATAATTTTTTCCAGGTCAATATGTTCATATTTTAAAGCTCTCAATTTAAGTAAACCCACAATAAGCTGTCATTGTGAATTCAAGTAGAAAGGTTAAATCAAAAGATAATTACAAGTAAAAACAATGCATCACGTCAGACTTACCTGGGAGCCTCTGGAAGGTTGTGGTTACATTTGGACCAGAGCCCCTGGCGAATGCTTTCTTTGTGACTTAAAAGTTAAGAAATGGAGCTTGGAAGATGATGGCTTAGTCAGTGGTTAAAACCTGCAGGCTCAGGTTCAATTCCCAAGCTGCCCACATGTGACAGATGTATATAGTGCTGTATGTTAGTTTGAATGTGGAATTTCTCCCATAACCTCATGCATTTGGAAAGCTCAATCCCCACCTAGCGGCAGTTTGGGAGGTGGAGCCTTACTGGAGGAGATGTGTTTCTGGGGGCAGGCCTTGGGGTCCAGTCCACTGGGTGTTCAGAGCTGGCTCACTCTGGCTGCCCTCCCTCTTCCTGCTGCTGATGGAGAAACAGCCAGCTTCCTGCTCCTGCTATGCTTTCCTCCACCATGATGAGGCTTCTCTGCAAAACTACACCTAAAATAACCCCTTTCCTCCCATAAAGATGTGTATGACTGCTACAATCCTAAGAGCATAGAACTTCAAGCTTCTGTGTCACTTCATGCTGGGGCCCTCTGCCCAGAATGCCTCCTTCCCATCTGCATCTGGTGAACTCTTTTCTCCTTGATTCCTTCCTTCCTCCTTTTCTTCCTTCCCTCCTTCTTTCCTTCCCTCCTTTCTTCCCTCCCTCCCCTCTTCCTTCCCTCCTTCTTTCCTTCCTTCCTACCTTCCTTCCTATCTTCCTTCCTTTGTTCCTTCCTTTCTTCCTCCTCGCTTCCTTCCTTCCTTCCTTCGCCCTTCCTTCATTCCTACCTTCCTGCCTGCTTGCTTTTCTTCCTTCCTTCCTTCTTTTCTTCCTCCTCACTTCCTTCATTCTCTCCTTCCTTCCTTTCTTCTTTCCTTCCTTCCCTCCCTCTCTCCTTTTTTAAAAATTTTATTTATTCATTTTCAAGTAGAGAGATACAGAAGAGAGATAGATAGATAGAGAGAGAGCACCAAGGCCACCACCTTGTGGGTTTGGCCTATGTGGGTACTGGGGAATTGAACCGGGGGCTTTAGGCACTGGAGGCAAGTGCCTTAACCACTGAGCAATCTCTCCAGCCCCCTATTTATACTTTCTTTTTAAATTTTATTTATTCATTTCCTCTCTCCTTCCTTTGTTCCTTCATTCCTTCCTTCCTACCTTCCAGCCTTCCTTCCTTTGTTCCTTCCTTCCTTCCTACCTTCCTTCCCTCCCTCCCTTCTTCCTTCGTTCCTTCGTTCCTTCCTACCTTCCAGCCTTCCTTCCTTCCTTTGTTCCTTCGTTCCTTCCTTCCTCTCTCCCATTCTCCCTTCCTCCTTCTCCCTCTCCCTCCCTTCCCTTTCGTAGAAGTGATATGTATCACTCGGGGGGTGGTATAGTTTCTCGTTCCAGGCAATTCTCAGAGTCATGCCCACCCAAGTTCAAAGGAGCATGTGTGACAAGTTGTGGTGACTTCCAACAACACCATCACTCAAATGCTCATCATAGCTTGAAATAAATGAAGAAGCTGGCAGAAGAAAGAAAGCCAGATAAACTTGGCTTTTGTCAATTAGGGTCTAACCCACCTACATTAATCTTAAAGAACCAAAGGTAACTATTTTACATTTGCAAGCCTCTTCAAAAACTCCACCCTCTTGTTCATGACAAACTCACTGGAAATACAAAGGTCTCACTATCCTGCAATACTATTTTATACTTTTAAAAAATTATAGGTGGCCAGGCATAGTGGTATGCACCTTTAATCCCCAAACTCAGTAGGCGAAGGTAGAAGGTTTACTATGACAGGTGAGCCTAGGGCTGCAGAGTGAGTTCCAGGTCAGCCTGGGCTAGAGCGAGACTACCTTGGTGGTGGTGGAGGGGGGGAGGGACAACTATGGATGGAACCTGGTGTGGAGGTATACATCTATGACCATAGCACTTGGGAGGCTGAGGCAGGAGGATCACCATTTTTTTGAGGCCAACCTGAGTTACAAAGTGAGTTCCAGGTCAGCTTGGGCTAGAGTGAGACCCTGCTCAAAAAAAACAAAAACAACAAACCATTGATAGGTCAGATCTACATTGTGGGCCATGATTATTACTTAACTGAGAATTTTTGCTTGGAAAACTGACATGGTAAACAAATTTGGCTTACCATTTACTATTAAATACCTTCTATGATATTTTCTTTAACTGATCAAAATGAAATGCTTTCTCACCCACTCTAATGGGTCACTGAGCTGTCAAACAGCCAAGGTCAAGGGTAAACAGCTTCGCCTCACTGGGGCCTGGCTAATTATTACTATGTGAGTTTAAAGGGCACAATAAACCAGAAATTATCTCCCTGAAAATGACAATAGAGGACCAAGGACAACCAAGAATGAAGCAAGCTCTATTGGCTGTGTGGGATCATTTCTAATGACATAATCTCCAAAGGGGACAATGACTGATGGTCTGGGCGACCCAGTGAGGGAAATCAGTGAGATGCTTGGGGCCAACTAACCTAGGTCTTGTATTACCAGCTGACATTCTCTCTGGGTCAGCGAATTCCTTCTTTGGAAATTCCAGGGCCCTCAAGTCACATGGTCCCCTCACAATGTTATTAAAACTCAAATGGCTCTGGGCCTGGCTTAGAAACTGCTCAAGTGTCACAGACTGGATTTGTCACTGGGAAGGGAAGTCCAGGGTCTTGTTGGTTCTAAGCAGTAACAGTTCTGCTGAGGCAAGGCAAGGTGTGACTAAGTACAAAGACAAAGGAGCCTACAGTCTCACTGGCTTGTCACACATCTGGAACTCTTAAGACATCACTCACCCTCACCAGTCACTGGCTAGCTGGGTATGTGTAGCAGTTACCACCTTTTCCTCACTGGGACCAGACACCCAACCAGAAGCAGCATGTCAGAGGAAAGGTTTTGTTTGAGGTTTTCAGTTTTGAGAGGAAGCTGCGTCATGGCGGAGGCAGCTGGCTCACATCATCAAACATCCACAACAGAATTAGAAGAGCTAGATCAAACTACCAATCATCCCCAAGGTCCTCCTCCAGAGACACCCCTCCTCCACCAGGCTCCGCCTCCCAAAGGCTCCACCAGCTGGGGACTGAGTAGGAGGCTTCATCAAAAACACCTGCACACCCATATTCCTACAGTCTGACTTTGGACTATACCAAGCCTCTGTTTCCACATGTGGACAACAGCAACAATGAGACCAATGCCACCGTGTTGCCAGGAGGATGGCAATGTGGAGGTGCCCTGAAGATCCTCCCTGAATGACAGCTTAGCACCAATGCAGGAAGGCCCTAGAATTAGCCAAACCAGGAATAACTTCGAACAAGCTCTGGAAGGCTGACAGCATCCAACCCCGATTACATTCACGTCCAGCCTCCCTGCCCAGAAGGCAGAACTCGTTCTGATACAGAAAGCCACACACAATCATGATTTTTGTGCCTGATTTGCTCTCTAGAAAAATTTCAACTTCTGGTTCAGCCATTTTCTCTTGGATCTCTGATTTCATTCTTTCCCCACTGAGGCAGAGGTGAAAATGAAATCTTTTGAAAGTTGGCTAGATGGAAGGTTTTGAACGGAAGGATTTTATTTATCTGTACCCCGAATTGAAGCAGAGAATTCCCAGTTGGAAGCAGGTGTGTCTCAATTCTTTTGAAAGGAGCAGAGAGAAAATACCAGCAGCTGCTGTGCCAAGAGCCTTGCTGGTTTAATAACCTCCCTATAAACAGTCAGGGACTGGGTTGTGTGTATGTGGGGGGGTGTTGAGGGGGGAAACAAAGTGACCTCCACTAAAATCCACAGTCAGATGTGTTCCAGGAGGACTCACCGATCATCAGACATGCAGTTTTGTTTATCCTGCCCCAGCTTGGAATTTGGCCTCTTGCAAAATCTCAGCTAGAACAGGTTGGACCAAAACTGCTCAGTGGGTGAAGGTGCCCTCCCAGGAAGAGGGCTGGGAGTATTTACTCAGCAGACACTGAGCAGGGTCCCGGCTGCCAGGGGACCACTGACCCCTCTGTTGACACTGATTGGTTGAGAGCTGGGGTGGGACTCCAGAAGACAGCTCTTTCCAAATCTGGAATTCAGCTGCAGCCAAATTCTAGTCTTTCCCACTGCAAAGGAAACAGGTTGCTTTTCGTTATTTGCCCTGTGGAGAGATGAACATTTTCTGGCCACCTTCTGTGGGCCAGGGACTGTGTGATTTCCACAAGTTCTCTGTACAGAAGCAAAAATTGTGTTTCTGACCCTTTGAGTCGCTTGCCTCAGGTCACAGAGCCTGGTTGACAGAGTAGCTTGGCAGCTGTTTGTATCTCCCTGTCACCTTCTGGCTTCACCCCTTCCTTAGACATGGCCCCAGTGCCAGGCTAATCCCTCTGGTAAAATCAGAGAGGAACATGGGATCATATAGAGCCAACTGGCCACTTTTCTAAGCATTTGCCATCTATAAACACATGTACACCCCTGCAAAGGGGTGAATACTTTTGTCCCCCAAAATTTGTATTCTGGGTATAGAGATGTAATCCTGCAATCCTGGCACTCAGTAATCTGAGACTATACACCCACTCAGACTCACCATGTGATGTCTTCTGCCATGTTTGGTGCAGTAAGAAGACCCACCGGGTGCCCATGCCAGAAAATTGAGAGTTTAAGGCCAGTCTGGGCTGGTAGCAAGACCTTGTGAAAGAGAGGGATGAAGCAGAAAAGAAGGGAGGGAAGAGGAGAGAAAAACAGAAGAGAAGAAAGGAGAGGAAAAGAGATAGGAGGGGAGGGGAGGGGAAGAGAAGAAAGGAGAGGTCTTCCAGATGCTAAGTGTTGGTTGAAGTTATGACTTTCCAGTGGCTATAAAAGACCTGCATAATATGGGTGGGGGACATCAAAAGAGAAGAGGGACTAGCTGGAAATAAAAGGGGTTTCAGTGGATGATATTGGGGAGGCACAAAGGGACGTGATGGGAAGGGATTATGATCAGGGTACATTGTGTACATGTGTGGAGGTTGTCAAAAAAGAAGTTAAAAAAAATAAGTTCATGTGTTAGAAACTTAATACCCAAACTCATGTCAATTGTATCTAGAAGTGGGGCCTTTGGGAGATGATGAGGGTTGGGGGAGGTCCCGAGGGTGGGGCCCATGGTGGCAGAGCAGAGGCAGAACAAAGCTATACACCCACTCAGACTCACCATGTGATGTCTTCTGCCATGTTTGGTGCAGTAAGAAGACCCACCGGGTGCTCATTCCAGGCTCTTGGACCTCCCAACCTCCAGAAGCATGAGCCAAATGAACTTCTACTCTTCCTAGGGTCTCCAGCCTCCGGTATTTTCTCATAGTGACAAAAGTAATAATAAATGCTGTCAGGTAACAATGAAAGATCCACAAATAGTATTCTAGCTCTGTTCAGTACCAGGCAGATGAAAGGATTTCTATTTAACAGTTGTCACCCTTCAGAAAAAGTAGTCAGTGTTGAAAATAATATTTTTCCCTATTACATACATTCCGTGGTGATTATGTCTATGTTAATCATTCATTTAGTCAGCCATGGAAAAGAGGTAAGAAATAAACAATGCAATTAGGAAATGCAATTAGTGTCCATGTGCGGGACTCTGTCACTGTTCCTCACAGGGAGATGAGCCCTGCTCACATACCATGCCTACTGTCACAGTGTCCTGCCTTCTCCTGTTCTCTTATTCATGAGCTTTCCCTAGTGCACAGCTCATCAAGTAAATTGAAATTAAAGCAATAGTGAAGTTCTGATTTCTCCTAGTCTGAAAAAACATAGCTATAATAATTCTAATACTCTGTTTCTGAACCCTTTGACAACCAAGGCAGGCTGTGGTCATAGCATGCTGGGGGGGGATGGCTCCATGGTTAAAGGTACTGCTTGCAAAGCCTGCTGGCCCAGATTGAATTCCCCAGCCACCTGCATTAACCAGACAGGTACTTGTTTGCAGTAGTAAAAACAAAAAAAAGCATTCACACACACAAATAAATAATTTTTTAAAAATTCATGATCTTTGACCTTAATTGATCCTACAGAAATAATTCCCAAGAAGAAAAACTGTCCCACGCATGTTCATCGTAGCAATGTCTACACTCGCTCCCAATTGATAAACTAAAAATTCAGACGATCAGGAAAGGTGAAGGCCAAGGCCACGCCTTGGAACTGAGGAACAGGACACAGTCATTCAAAGTGACCAGAAGCATTGAAGGTACCTCAGATGTCCCTGTAATTTAATCCCTTGGCATGTTTTCTCAAACCCTCATGACTTCTACCAGCCAAATCCCATCCATTTTGCTCCTTCCCTTCCATGTTCCTGGTCCAGCCCACAAGAGATGGAAATCCTTACCACACAGCACCTCACTGTCTGCGTTAATGCCCACCTTCAGGTGTACATTTGGGAAGACAGGCACTCTCTTCCCTGTTGCCTAACCTTAACGAATATACAATAAAGAAATACATAAAATATAATAATGTATCTATTATACAACATAATAAGTATATAAATAAATCGCTTAATAAGTGCTTGCTGAATGAAAGAATCAGTGACAATATTTTGGCTACTGTTTATTGGGGACCAACTATGCGGCTGTCAGGTGATCGGCATCTCCAATGGACCATCTCACATTACTTTATTCTGAAAGGATCTACACAAAACTATTGTTATCCTGTTTTCATAAGTGAAAACTCGCTCAGAGAAGTTGTCAAAGGTTCAAGTTCATGATCAAGGTCAAGCATTTGTTAAAGGGAGGCCAGAAGATGGTATTCAAGGCATTTGACTTGAATCCAGGTTGGATTTAAGAGCCACTCCTGTGTGTATTTCAATCTCTCTCTCTTTCTCTCTCTCTCTCTCTCTCTTTCTTGTGTGTGTGTGTGTGTGTGTGTGTGTGTGTGTGTGTGTGTGTGTGTGTGTGTGTGTGTGTTCCCATCTTTGACAATGTAGATAGGGAGGCAGCATGGCTAAATAATAGATGATTTGTTATCTGTTAAGTAGTGAGTAGGTGATTCCTCCCCCCCTTTGTGTTTCTTAAATGCTAAGGTTCTTTGAAAAGAAAGGAATCAGGCTAGGTTCCAAGTCTTTCTAGAATTAAGTCTCAGTAGGTTGACTATCTTAAAGGAAGTTAAACCACATTGGTAATTTAATTCGTTCTCTGTCTTCTTTTGTCAGGACCCAAAGGGACATTCCGTCCCTGTGACACAGTCTTGGGCAAGGCCTGCAGGGTGCGGGTGGGGCAGTAAGTCTGCTGCAGGGGAGCAGGGAAGGCTCACCCACCGCTCTCCTGGTGAAGCTGTGCTCTGGCTGGCTCAGGAGCTGTGGTCTCAAGGGAACCCTGTGTTGGTTGAGGTGCTCAAGGAGCAAATGCAAGCACAGACCACGGGGGCCATTTCCAGGGAAACCCTAAAATTCTGAAGGTTGATATTGTCTCTACATGAGATGAAATGAAATTCAAGGGACATATCCATCACACTGTTTTAAGCTCACACCCCATGGCTGTACCACTCTGCCTGT
>PVHP010002718.1:66831-86214 GCA_004024765.1 Zapus hudsonius
AGAGAGAGAGAGAGAGAGAGAGAGAGAGAGAGAGAGAGAGAGAGAGAGAGAGAATGAGAATGGATGTGCCAGGACTTCTAGCCACCGCAAAGGAACTCCAGACCCAAGTACCATGTACCATCTTTTACGTGGGTACTGAGGAACTGAACTTGGGTCATTAGGCTTTGCAGGCAAGCACCTTGACTGCTAAGCCATCTCTCCAGCCCAAAATGGATATTCTTAATAAATTCTGGAATTCTCTTGTGAATAGTACATCCTTATAATGCTTTGGATTTTCTTTCCAGATTGAAAGCATGGGTTAAGTAATTTGAATGTTTAAAATATAATTCAATTTACCTAAATTTTGCCTCAACATGTCTTTGTTTAATATATATCCTCCCCCGCCCCAAACTTCAAAGCTTGAAGTATCCCAGGCCTCTGTCACTCCCTGAGAAAGGCAGAGCTGGGATGAGAGTGGACAAGTCTCAGCTCACAGCACTTGGGGAGGGATACTCCTCTTTATACAGAAAATAAAGCACCACAGAAGCAGGGCCGCCTGCCAAGAAGTGGGGATGGATAAGCCCGTGGTGGGCAATGATCTGGAACCACCTGTAAGAAGATTCTAGAAACATAAGCTGGAAAGGCAGTTGCCTTAGTCTGGCTGGGTCACAATTAGTTGACATGCTTAGGTCACCCGTGAGCTGGAGGCAAGCTTGTTTTCTTGTGCTTATCCAAAGGGACAAGAGGTCTTTTGGGCAGGGAAGGGCACCCACCCTTAGCACAATGACTCTCCTGCCTCCCCACCTTCTGGGTTTTTCCTCAGGGCTTGTGACACAGCTTTGCCCTGGCAACACCCTGGCCCCTTCCCACCTGGCCCAACCACCTGTGCAAGCAGGTTGTGCCCACTCCTTCCAGCTTAGCAGGCCTACTGGCCACAGGAATTCTTCCTCCATACCTACCGTGCCTTCTCTCTGCAACTCCTTGACCAGGGAGGCCCCATTCGTCCTCTTGACTCCTCCTCGGGATCCTCAGATTTGGCTTCAAGCTACTTCCTCTGAGAGACCTCTCCCAATGACTGGAGCTCCCACATCCTGTCTTCCAATTTCTAGTCTTTTTCCTCCTAAACTCAGTTGAGTATGCCTTTCTTATCTATAGATCACATAGTTTACATTAGTATATTTGAACTCTCTTAGAAGTTCTTTTTAAAAATATTTTTATTTATTTATTTGCAAGGAGAGAGAGAGAGAGAAAGAAAGAAAGAATGGGTAAATTAGGTCCTTCAGCAGCTACAAAGGAATTCCAGATGCATGCGCCACTTTGTGCACCTGGCTTTCCGTGGGTCCTGGAGAATCAAACTCTGGATGTCAGGTTTTGTAGGCAAGCGCCTCAATTGCTGAGCCATCTCTCCAGACTCTCTTAGAAGTTTTTTTTTTAACTGAGGCTGGAAACTCTCTTAAATATTTTGCAGCACTAAAGTGCTCAGTGCTCTGCTGGGTCCTGGGAAGATGGTCAGTAATGTTTGTTGAAGGAGTGAGAAAGTGGATCAATGGAGAAATTAGCTCTGGGGTGGGCCATGCCCTGCAGGAGCAGCAGCCTTCCTGTCCTCGGGACCTCCTGGGGAGGCCCCTGGGTAGATGGTCATAGGGCCTGGAAGCAAGCTGTCCATTAACTCTTGCTCATTACGTTTCATTAATGAGGAACTTAAGGGTTAGAGACAGAATTGACTCACTGAGGGTCTCAGGGCCATGTGAGCTGCCTGGGACCCCAGAGACTCCATCGCAGGTACCATGACCACAGGCCACCTGCAGACCAGGCACCAGGAATGCAAATGGCAAGATATATCCTGGACCTTGTGGCTCAGGTGAGGCGCGGCCACAGGCTGGTTATGGAGAGAACTTGAAATCGAGCATTCTGCACACATGCTGCTGGGCTGGGGCTCACTGGGACCTTTGGAACGAGAGATCCCAGCCTACAAGGACCAGACACCTCTCACTCTGTGCTCCTTTGACCTCCAGAATTCCCTGTAGGCCAGGCTTCAAGAAGATTAAACTTGGGTACAAAATGGTAAAGTGAGGGTCTCAGAGAGCAGATGGAGAGCTTCCTCTCTCAGTGGCCATGACTTTCCACTGTTATACAGGGAACCTCATACCAGAGAGCCATCGCTGGGCTCCCAACACACCCACTTATCTGGCTGCCAAGCCTTTGACCCAAGCCTCCCCAGCCTGACTGCCCTTCATGGCCTAGAACTCTGCAAGGTCTCACCTTGCCTTTCCAAACTTTCCCATCCCTCCTCTGGTCTGAACACAGCTACCCAAAGGCTCTCTTCCTATATCATATGGTGATTTAATGCCCTTTAAGACGACAGCCCAGGAATCATGCCTTTAATCTCAGCACTTGGGGGTTAAAGTAGGAGGGTTGCTATGAGTTCAAGGCCATCCTGAGCTACCACAGGAATGTAAAATGTTCCCCATGGCTTTATGTGTTTTGAATTCTTGGTCCCCAGCTGGTGGCAATGTGGGAAAGTCGTAGAGTCTTTGGGAGGTGGAGCCTTGCTGGAGGAGGGGTCTCATTGTGGGTGGGTCCTGAGAAACACCACTGGATGTTCAGAGCTAGCTCTCTCTTGCTGCTACCTACCAGGTGTCCTGACAAGATATGAGCCAGTTCCTCGCTCTGCCAAGATTTCCCCATCAGGATGAAACCTCCCCTTGAAACTGTATGCTTCTCTGGTTGGGGGTTTTGTCCCAGCAACAAGAAAGTAACTGCTACATTATTTAGCAGTATCATTGTGACCTACAGGCATCAGGCAAAGCCAATGACTGACTGATACCCAGTGACCTTAGGAAGGACAGGTCCAGACTTAGCACCCTGGGCTAGAACCACAAGGAAGCTCAGAGACAAAATAGATTGTGTTTGGGGAAGTGAGGGTCAGAGGGCTCCCAAACCTGCTGAAGATGCACTTGAAAGGGTAAAATCAAAAACTCTGACCCTCTCTCTCCCTATCCGATACCTTCTGACCTGGGCAAGAGGGGCTCTGCCACAGCCTTGTGTCTTATAGGATGCTGTTCTCACCTGCCCATCTGCAGGAGGAAGGGGCCCCTCTGGGCGTTGCTTGTTTCCCTCCAGGAGACTCCAGGCTCCAGGGTCCTGGGGTTCCCTTTCCAATGCTGTCTCCTCCCCAGGCCTCTCCTCATTAATCTCCACCAGTGTGGGCCATATGACTAGAAAGGGTCCCCTAGGCATGAGACCGAGCAAGGACAGCTGCTCTGTAGGATGTGCACAGAGCTTGGGTGGTGGGCTAGGCCTCCATCCCTCTTCCTGGAGCTCCAGCAAAGCATGTAGGGAATGGAGCAGCTGATGCCAAATGCTGGGGCGGACAATCCCACTCAGCCCACCTCCTGAGGTCCTTTAGAAGCTCTGTGGTGACATTGGGAGCAAGGACAACTCCCACGTCACACGTTGTTAGCTCTGCCTAAAGCATTGGAAGAACTCAGGCTGCGGCTTGCACTTCTGTCCCCAGGCATGTGCTGTCACACACAGCCCCAGCGCAGGCCAGCTGGAGAGGGTGGGTCACTGGGGGTGGACCTTGCTGGCTTATTCACTCTTGCTGCTTTCTGCCAGCTGCTGTGGCAAGATGTGACGTCCAGCCTCTGCTAGGCTTTCCCTACCATGAGGAAACTCCCCCTTGAGACCATAAGCAAAAACACACCCTTTCCTCGCATTAGCTGCTTTGGGTCAGGTGTTCTAGCCCAGCAAGGAGAAACGACAACATGTTATGTCTGTGTTTTGGAGGAAATGGGCTGACTCAGAAGTCTGTGAGCACTGACCCTGCCTGTCACTCCAGTCTCACCTCTTTCTGCTTCCTCTCCCCACGCCCCAAGCAATCTCACCCCTTTGCAAACACAGCTTCTGCCTACAAAGCCCTTTCCCTTCTCTTCGCCCAGCTCTTCCCTAGGAGGTCAGCTCAGTTCTGGCTTGTCTGGTCTCTCAGCCCATCCCCAGGCTAGGTTTCTGCCTACAACAGTTTCTGCCGGCTGTGAGCCCTTCTCTCGCTCCAGGTCCATCCCTGACAGCAACCCTACCAAAGTCACTCACTGGTCCAGTTAGGCTGGGTTCTTTTCCCTTCCCTGAGCCAGTGTGCAGCTGAGACCCAGCCCAAGACATGCGCAGGAAGGGTCTGCCATTGCCTTCCTTGCAGGGCTGTGGTCTCTGTGGATGTTGGGAAGTGCTTATCCATGGTCTTGGGAGATTTAGCCAGCATTCCAGGCTCAGCCTCTTGGCCTGCTGGCCTCCGGGGCCTCTTGTCAAGTTGGCCTGGCCTTTCCCTGTTTGGATGTGGACAGGGGAGGCACCAGCAGCAATGCCTTCTCAACGATTCACCCAGAGGGCAAGGTGGGATTGAGCTTTTCTCAGCAATCGCTGACAGAAGGAAGAGCCGCAGAGACCAGAGGTCCTCTCCCAGGGCCTGGCAGACTCTCAGACTGGCTGTGTTTCTAAGTAGGAGTTGGGCCAACCCCAGGGACACACCAGGGCAGTGCTGGGACAGAGGGAAGCTGGTTGCAAAACTGCAAGTCTGCTGCTGAGTCACATTTGTGAGGCATGCTCAGAGCGCCCCTGCAAGCTCATATTGCCTGCTTGGTGCTGACTGCACTGATTTCCTAAGACAGCCCAGCTTCTGCAGCAATACTGGCTTTCGTATTTGCCCAATACACCCCCTTCTTTGGGGTACAGCATCTCAGGTTCCCTAAAGATTCCCTCTCCCACTCAGTCCAGGTGCTCCAGGTGAGGTTGATTTTTTTCCTTCCTCTCTGTCCAGGCTGGCACCATGACGGTCACATGATCTAGGCTTGCCAATCAGAGCATCACCTCAGGCCTGTGGTAAACTCCAGGATAGGAGCATAATGGAGATATGGCAAACGCCAGTCAGTTCCTCAAGTGTCAAGAATACTGGGAAAGACACCTGCCCTCCTCTGGGGAGCCCGACCAGGCTAGTAGAAGGGGGTCTCTGCATGAGGAGGCAATTTTCTAAACCTCAGGCCACCCCACAGGCAGGCAGGGTCAAGGGAGAACAAGATGGAGATCCGGTCCCTAGTCATGGTTGGCTAATACTAAAGTTGAATTTCTGTCATTTCAGATACAAGATTTTGCCTGTGCTACCTGGACAATGTTTTTTTTTGTCTGTTTTCACTCTTTTGTCCCTAGTTTGAGCCTCCCCATCTGCTCAGACATATCCTACCTTGGATTATTGTGCCAGACTACAGTTTACAGCAGTACAGAATCACAATGAGGCAGTTTAGGGTGGCTGGGCCCCGAAAGTAACCAGCAAGGATGTCCTTGGGCCTGACTGTGCAGTCTTCCTTTGCTGGAGATCAGAGAAGAAGCCGGCTTCTCCCTATCTCTTGCCTAAAGGGGTTCCCTAGCCCTGTTTCACCATAAACAACCAAAGCCCCTCTCTGGGAAGGAGCATTTTTGGAAGGCTTAAATCTGATCTTGACATTGTGGTTGGTCAAGCTCAGCCCCTAAAACTCCGTGTCATTGCTGGTTAGCTCAGCTTCCACTCAGAATCTATAATTGACCCCAATTTGGGTCATAAAGTGGGTTTTACCCCCTCTCACCTCCCTCACTGCAGGAGCACTCTATACTTCCTCCTCTTTCCTTCTCTTCATCTAATAAAGTCTCTCTAAACCTTACCCTCTGGTCTATGGATTTTTAATACTTTAAATTCATATGACAAGAAGCCAGAGTACCTTAAATTTATGGTGTGTTTGTATATTGACAAGGAACCCCCAAATTCCTGTTTCAATAGTAGTAGTGTTTTCAAGACCTTTGTCTCATGATCACAAAAAATTGGGCACATGGACGATGATGTGTGAGTAAGGAAAAGAGATTCATTGAAGAAAAGGAAGGTGGAAAGCACCAGGGTCAGGACAAGCGTTAGGACTTCCTCCCACATCCAAAGAAGATGAAGAAGGGGAAAATGAAGTTATGTTGGAACTCGGAAATTAGGCAGGGACAGCAGTGAGAATCTGTGAGCAACTGCCCTGAGGGAGGGGCTTCTGCAGGTGGAAGGACATTATTAGCTCATTAAGGGGATACATATTCCTCTCACCTCCTTAGCTCCTCTGTAGGTGAGGGGTGATCTCTTGACCAGGTGATTGACAGGCTCAGTTGGATTAACTCTTAAAGGAGGGGTCAAGAACCTCAGGTCCCTTGGAATGTCATATCTGCATCCAGGGCAAGAGTTAAAACTCAAATTGGCCTTTTTTCAACAAAAGACAGATACTTGCATCCTCCTTTTTTTTTGTTTGTTTGTTTTGTTTTTTTCAAGGCAGAGTTTCACTCTAGCCTAGGCCTACCTTGGACTCACTCTGTAGCCCCAAACTGGCCTCAAACTCAATGGCAATCCTCCTATGTCAACATCCTGAGTGCCAGGATTAAAGAGGGATGCCAGTGTGCCTGGCCCATCCTTTTCCTTTTCCATGTGATATTCTGTTTTTAAATTTTATTTATGTGTGTGTGTGTGTGTGTGTGTGTGTGTGTGTGTGTGTGTGTGTGTGCATGCCAAGGTGTCCGATGCAAATGAATGTCTGTGGGTGTCTGGAGAATTGAACCCAGGTCAGCAGGCTTTACAAGCAAACATCTTTAACTGCCAGCCAGCATAGATTTTACATCCTATCAAGGAACAATTGTGATGTTTCCCTTTCTAGTGTTTCCAGGGAAGCAGGAGGCTGTGCCTGTCCTACAATGACCTCCAAATCCAATGTCTGCCTAGACCCTAGTAGCCTAGCTAAGTGCTGGTACCTTGTCCTTACCACACTGACCTTTTTGCAAGTGCTTTGTGCATGTTACAGTTGAAGAGACAACAGGTCAAGGAGACAGGGTCAGAACCAGCAGAGCTCAGCTCATAATGTGCACACCAACCAACCCATTGCAGTAAATATGACCTCAGCCTATCCAGTTGTCTTTAATGTGATAGGAATTCGGAGCAAGGCAGCTAGTCAGGCTCACAGGCCCAAATGATCAAAAATATTTACATGTCCTGAAAAGACTCAAAGAACACAGAAGTTTTATTTATTTTTATTTATTTGCAAGCAGAGAGAGAGAGAGAGAGAGAGAGAGAGAGAGAGAGAGATAGAGAGAGAGAATGGGTGCACCAGGGCTCCCAGTCACTGCCAAGGAACTCCAGATGTATGTGCCACTTTTTGCATCTGGCTTTATGTGGGAACTGGGGAATCAAACCCAGGTCATTAGGCTTTGCAGGCAAGTGCCATAACCACTGAGAAATCTCTCCAGTTTGATAACACAGAAATTTTATAATAAGCTCTACACAATCATTACAAACCCGAGAACAAACAGTTCAGGAGCAGAAATTCAGAAAAGGCCTGGCTCATCAGATGTTGGCTGGCCAACAGGCTTTGTTATTTTCTCCTTCCTGGTTTTTCCTCCTCCTTGGGACTTTCTGGTAGGTTTTTACTTGGTATGATTTTCCTGAGTCTGTACTTTTCCACCAGATCCCTTTAACTTAAGTTGAAGTGCCTTTAATCACTGAGCCATCTCCCCAGGGCCCTTGTTCATCATTCTGTATGATCATTAGACAACAACTCAACTCTGGCCCAGGAAATAACAATAGGTCCCATAAAAGATCAATAAACCAGGAAGCTCATTGGCACTCTCCTCTGGCACATATTTTCTCTTTCTCTCTCTCTCTCTCTCTCTCTCTCTCTCTCTCTCTCTCTCTCTCTCTTTCTCTTTCTCTCTCTTTCTCTGTTGCTCCTCCCATTTGGAAGTCTATCTCTTTATTAAATCTACTTTTGTTTGCTCATGTCTTGTCTTCATTCCTTGGTATGTGTTGGAACTCTAGAACCACTGACTTGAGGTGTGGCTTTGGTGATCACTGATTTTTTCCAGAATCTTAGGCAACTGAGATAAGCCCACTGAGAGGCGAGGAAGGCTCTCTGTCACCCTCAAACACCACATTGCTTCCAGGATGCATGGGACACAGTCACAGCCAACAAAGCAGGGAGCACCGTGGGAGCAATTCACCTCCCATGGGGGTGCAGAGAGGCCCGGAGGTAACATGGGAACTGGGTTCCAAAAGGAAGAGCTGTTGGTATCAGTCAGGACAAGAGGGTGGGGAGAGCATTATGGGTAGAGGCTCACAGCGCAGGCAGCAGTGCTGAGACATTCAGAGTAAGTTACAATGCAAGATGAGAGAGGAGGAGAGAAGGAGAGGAGAAAAAGACAAAAACACCAGAAGGGCGGTAGTTCAGGGTAGATCACTTTTCTGGCCAATTTGTCTAAGCCTTGCCAGTCAGCCTAGGAAGAAGCTGCTACTTCCCCCCTTCCTTGGAGGCTTCCCCCAGGAGCCAGAAGGTTGATTCAGAACAAGATGAGGAAATACATGAAGAGTTGAATATGCAAGGAAGACTAAGGTAGCCTGAAACTCCACAGGGGAAGGGAGCAGCCAAGGAAGGGACAGGTCAGTTACTGTATTAATAATATGTCCATGCCTTGCCTTATGCTGGACCTCAGGGATACAGAGATCAGCAAGAAAGCACTCCTAGCCTCTGCAGGCCCACAGGCTGGCTAGAGTGTCACATGGGAAGGAGAAGAAATAGCAGAATGGGAAGATTTCTGTGACAGGTGAAGGGTAAAATGTTATGGAAGTTTCAGGAAACTTGCCCCAACCTAAAGGCTTAGAAAAGATTTCCTAGAGGAGGTGACGTTGGAAATGGGCCTTAATGGATGGATAGGAGTTTGCTAGCTGGAAACTGAGGAACTCTCATCATTCCCTGCATCCCCTGTCCCCTTTCGTCTCTGGGGCTTGAAACAGACCCCATGCCTCACTCATAAAAGGCAAACACTCTAGAGCCACCAACTCAATGCTGGCCCAGGAAAAACCAAGTGGCCACACTTCTGCATTGATGATGACAGAGTGAACGGATGATCTTGTCTGGCTGATGAAGTTATCTTCTACACATAAGGACACATTATTCCCACTTCATGCTCTGTGGTTTCATTCACTCCAGGTCAGAAAGCCTTCAATGGAAAATTCCAAAGGTAAAAATTTCTTAAGTTTTAAATAACTGTATTACATCATGTTATAGCTATTCTTAGTTATTAATCTTCTATTGTGCTTAAATTAAAATTAAATTTAAAAATATTTATTTATTTGCAAGCAGAGAGATATAGACAGAGAGAGAGAGAGAGAGAGAGAGAGAGAGAGAGAGAGAGAGAGAGAGAGAATATGGGTGCATCAGGGCCTTCAGCCACTGCAAATGAACTCCAGATGCACATGCCACTTTGTGCATCTGGTTTTATGTGGGTACTGGAGAATCAAACCTCGGTTGTTAGGCTTTGCAGGCAAGTGCCTTAACTGCTGAGCCATCTCTCCAGCCCCTAGAATTAGATTTTAGCATAAGTTTTGTGTCACTCATATTTGTCATTGCTGGGACAAAATACTCAAGCAGAAGCAGCTTATGGAAGGAAAGGGTTTATTTTGGTTTATTTGGCTTACAGTTTTGAGGACAAGTCTGTTTTAGAGGGGCAAGCATGGCAGGAGCAGACAGCTGGTATCCCATCTTCACATCATGGTGGAGGAAGTAGAAAAGTACAAAAAGCACCAAGGGGGGATTGGACTGTAACACCCCCAAGGCCCACCCTCTTCCAGCAAAGCTCCACCTCCCAAATGCTTTCTAAATTTCCCAAACAGCGCCACTAACTGGGGATCAAGTAATCAAACACCTGAGTCTATGGGGGACATTTTACATTCAAACCACCACAGGTTTGTGTACATATAGGATTTGATACTGTCCATAGACAGTCAGGGGGGATAGAACTTTCCTCAAGGCTTAGGAGGGACTACTGTGTCTCAAGACTGTCAAGCTTGGAGTTGATTCATCAGGATCACCTGGGCAAGTGGCCTATACCCAATCTCAGGCAGAAATACAAACAGGATGGCTGGGTGCTAGGTGGGTAGGGCAGGAATGACCTGGATAGCCCTTCTGAGTAGTCTGGATTTTCTCCAAAGGAACAGAGCATGATCTAAGTTGCATCCACTCATTTATTGGGCACTTATATATCAAGCTCTTGTTATGTGCCAAGTATCATGTTGAGTCCTAGGAATATCATGGGGAACATCACCCGCACCTTCCTTCCTCCAATGGTGCCTGCATTCCCATGGGAAAGCAGGAACAGGTGTAAACAATTGAGAAAGTTGTCTTTTCAGCTAGTGAGGAAGTACCAGGTAAATAACAAAGCCTAGAGAGTGATGTCAGGAGGAAGGGGAGGCTCAGTGCTGGCAGATGGACAGGCTGACTCCAGAACCAGCCGAAACCCCACGAAGTCTGAGAGGTAACTGTAAGCAGCATCCAGGGCTGAATGGCAACAGGCAGCAATGTAAAGAAACTGGGATCTTCGGGCTGGAGAGAGATGACAACTCAATTGTTAAAGGTTCTTGCTTGAAAATGATGGCCCTGGTTCAATTCCCCAAGACCCATCTAAAGCCAGATGCACAAAGTGGTGCATGCATCTGGAGTTTGCTTACAGTGGCAGGAGGCCCTGGTGTGCCCATACTTACTCTCTTTCTATCTGCCTCTTTTTCTCTGTCTCTCTCAAATAAATTATTTTAAAAATATTAGCGAAAGTAAAAGAAAGTAGAGGGGCTTGAGAGATGGCTCAGTGGTTGCAAAGCCTAATGGCCTAAGCTCAATTCCCTAGTACTCATGTAAAACCAGATGCAGAATGCATGTTGCATGTGTCTGGAGTTTTTTTGCAGTGGCAGAAGGCCCTGATGCACCCATTCTTTCTCTCTCCCCTCTTTCTCTGCTCTAAAATAAATAAAATTAAAGTTCTAATTTTGAAAGTCTGAATTTCAGGTAAACATTTTTTAGTATATATATGTTTAATATATATATACATATATATATATATACATATATATATGTTGTGGATATTGCATTGAAATTTAACTGGTTGTCCTGTAACTTTATTTGTTAAATCCATCAAATAACCTACTTCTGCCCTGGCCAGAGTATGGAGTGAGGAAACCAATCAGGTGTTTTATTGTCCATCAAGAGCTGTATACCTAGTAACATCTTTGCCTTGAACTTTGCATAGCTGTCTATCCAACCACACACAATGATTTTGCAGTCAGGGGACTCCTACAGGATGTGGCCCACCTCGTCTGAGGAGTGGAATATTTGGGTCTTTGTTTCTCTTCTGATTTCTCTTTGAGATGTCCCCAAGTTTGTCTGCTGCCGGTTGCATGTGTCTAGCCCAAGTCTCAAGGTGTCTGTGCTCCACCTTCTTTGAGACAGGGTCTCTTGCTGCAAACAAACTGCCAGACTGCAAGTGAAAATCAGTCTAGCTGGCCTGAGAGCTTGGGATTCTCCTGGCTCTCCTCTCACTGGTTTGTAAGTGCATTGGGTTCACAGATGCACGCACCACTTTGTACCCAGTTTTACGCAGGTGTTGGGGAATTGAACTTGGGTTAACAGGCTTTGTAAGCAAACACCTTTACCTCTGAACCATCTCCCCAGCTTCCTAGACCAAGATAACTAGTGAGTTCATGGATAATTAAGAAGCAATTGATAAGACTTTAAAGTGAATTCAGGGCTGGAGAGATGGCTCAGTGATTAAGGCACTTGCCTACAAAGCCTAATGACCCAAGTTCAATTCCCCAGTACAAATAGTAAAGCCAGATGCACCAAGTGGCATATACATATGGAGTTTGTTTGCAGTGGCTGGAGGCCTTGGTGTGCCCATTCATTCTCTCTCTCTCTCTCTCTCTCTCTCTCTCTCTCTCTCTCTCTCAAATAAATAAAGTAGATTGATGAATGTACCTGCACATTTACCCATATGGCTCTCCTAAAGCTCTATTCAACACAGGAAAACCAAAGAAAACAGCCAACCTGCTACATTTGCTGACCGTTTGTTTACTTTGGACCAAACTCTGAAAT
Organism: Zapus hudsonius; assembly: GCA_004024765.1. NCBI lineage: Eukaryota > Metazoa > Chordata > Mammalia > Rodentia > Dipodidae > Zapus > Zapus hudsonius. Next base: position 78,768 of record PVHP010002718.1, read on the forward strand.
TTGTAAGGTGCATGATTTGGATCTATTTTGTTCCCCACCCTCCTAGTACTGCTTGGCTCTGGAAAGATGGAGCATTTGATGGCTTGAAGCTAGTTTCACTCAAGCCCCCATAAGCAAACATCAGTATACTTTAGGCCCAGTGGCTCATGCATGGATCCCAGCACCTGGAGGTTAGAGGCAGGATTAGGACTGAAGGGCTGACACAGATACACTGCAAGTTTGAGGTCAAGCTGGACTACCTGAGACCCTGTTTCAAAAAACAGAGTAAATAAATAAATGATAAATCCATTCTTAATCTGTTAGAAAAGAGCCTTTCTGGGGTTAATCAGTCTCACTTTTTTGCTGAGTCGTGGCCATAGCTTTACCCATTAAGCTATGTCCTTGACCCCCTCTACTGTTAAAAAGATATTTATTTGAGAGAGAGACAGAGTGAAAGAAGGAGGGAGGGAGGGAGAGAGAGAGAGAGAGAGAGAGAGAGAGAGAGAGAGAGAAGAGAGAGAACATGAATGTTCCAAGACCTCCAGCCACTGCAAAGGCCCTCCAGATACATGTACCATTTTGTGCCTCTGGCTCTGTGAGGGTACTGGGGAATTGAACCTGGGCTTTCAGGCTTTGTAAGCAAGCATGTTTAATCAATGAGCCATCTCTCCAGCCCACTACTTTTTGCTTTTGTTTTGTTTGTTTGTTTGTTTTTTTCAAGGTAGGGTATCACTCTAGCCCAGGCTGACCTTGGAATTCACTATGTAATTTCAGGCTGATCTTGAACTCATGTAGATCCTACTACCTCTGCCTCCCAAGTGCCGGGATTAAAGGCATGTGCCACCATGCCCCATCCACTGGTCCACTACTTTTTTTTTTTTAGAGCAATTTATACCATCTCCTAGCAGGATTTCCCCGAACCCAAGGCTTACATTATTTTGTCTGCTTTACCTGAAAATTCCCAAAGATCTGAAGCCATTTAAAAATCTTTTTAAAATCTTTTATTTATTCATTTTTCAAGCAGAGATAGAGAGACACAGAGACACAGAGACAGAGAGAGAGCACCGGGGTCACCACCTTGTGGGTCTGGCTTATGTGGGTACTGGGGAATTGAACAGGGGCCCTTAGGCACTGGAGGCAAGCGCCTTAACCTCTGAGCCATCTTTTCAGCCCTTTTTAAATCTTTAATAAATTATTTTTGTTGACTCCTGAAGTCTGTATTTTGCTATGATAAAAGACCTAAAGTTGGGTCACTTATAAAGAAAGGATAAGGACCTTTATTTAGCTAGTAGTTGGGGAGGTTGAAAGTCCAAACGACATGACACCTGCTCTGGTGTGAATCCCTGGCTACCTTACCTTATGGTATATGGTGTTACAGTGGCAGGGATGTGTGTGAGAAAGGGAAATCACCCACCAGACAGGAAGCCAGGGGTATTCGGTATTAGGAGTCTATGGTTACTAATAGAAGAATTGCATGCAGACTCCAGGAACTTCTCAGCATCCACAAAGCCCTAGGAACTCTCCTGGGCTTGTCTGGGAAGCAACTCCGAAAGGAGATCTAATGTTGTTGTTATCTGGGAGCTCCTCACCAACTTTTTCTTTTTGAAAAAATTACTTATTTACTTATTTCATGTGAGTATGTATAGCTGTGTGTCAGCGTCTCTTGCTGCTGCTAACAAATGCCCATCTAGCTTTTCATGGGTGGTTAGGGAATTGAATCCAGGTCAGCAGGCTTTGCAAGCAAGCACCTTCAACAGCTGAGCCATCTCCCCAGGCCCTGCTCACTGACTCTTGCAGCTGACTTTCAGTCTCAGTGTCTTTATTTGGCTCTACATTGAATTATTTTTATTTCTTTCTTTTTTTTTTGAGGTAGGGCCTCACTCTAGTCTGGGTTGACCTTGAACTCACTCTGTAGTTCCAGAATGGCCTCGAACTCCTCCATATTTCTTCCAAGTACTGGGATTAAAGGGGTGTGCCACCATGCCTGACTTACATGAATTTTCAACATTTAAGCATTCTCTCTGGATAATTCTTCAAGCTGTCCCTTCTTCCTACTATCTATTGCCTGCTCTAGAAAGATGTCACCATCTCTCCTAGGACCATGTTGCTATCTCTGCTTGACTTCCCTGTGTTTAAGCTTCCCTCCACAAACACACCTTCCTCATTACCAAGGGTTACCTGCAGTCATGTTGTCTGATAGCTCTGAGCATATGACATTTAGGAAGACCAATGATCTCCTTCAAATGTTTTTAAGTTTCTATGTGGAAGAGGGTAGGAGGTAGAGGTCGACTCTTATGGCCACTTCAGCTTTGAATACCCATTAATGGTACATTAGCTCAGCATGGGAAATAACATTCTCTGTGTGCATGTGCTATCCAAGTGAATATCACATCATCTGAGACATGGCTATGGATCCTATTCTATAGCAGAATAGCACAAACTGGGTAGTTTATAAATAATAGAAGTTATTTGCCTCACAGTTACAGGGAGCATGGCCTTGGCATCTGTCCAGCTTCTGTTAAGGGCTCTACGCTGCTTTGTAGCATGGCAAAAAGCAAGAGGGAAGTCAAGCCCAGTACGCCACAGAGGAAAGACTCACTTCATAGCAACCTACTCTTGTGAGAACAAATCCAGTCTATAGGTGGGCATGGTAACACACCTATCATCTCAGAACTTGGGAAGTAGAAGCAAGAGGATGACCACAAGTTCAAGGCCAATATGCAGGCCAGCTAAGGCTGCAGAGTAAGACCCTACCTCAAAAAGAAAAAAACAAGAAAGAAGGAAGGAAGGAAGGAAAGAAAGAAAGAAAGAAAGAAAGAAAGAAAGAAAGAAAGAAGGAGAAAGAAAGAAAGAAAGAGTGAGAGAAAGAAAGAGAGAGAGAGAAAGAAAGAAAGAAAGAAAGAAAGAAAGAAAGAAAGAAAGAAAGAAAGAAAGAAAGAAAGAAAGGGAAAGAAAAGAAAAGATTAGTGTAATTCTCAGCTTTGGTCAGAAAAGCTTCTTTTTGTAGTTGGCAGTAAAAACAGGGGAAACTCAAAACTCATCAGAGTGCTGAGAATGGGTGACTGTTGAGCACTCAGCACTAAATAAGACAGCTGGATCTCCCCCCAGGGAACCTTGCAGAAGATGTGGAAAGAATGCAAGAGGTAGAGGATGGGGAGGAGTGCTGTGGAATGCTTTGTTTGGGATATGATATGTCCATTGCATTCATGAGCTCATAGCCACTGCTGTTACCTGTACAAGATTGGGTGCATCAATGCTTCATCATGGATGATGGAGGGACTCACGAGGTCCCCACCACTCCCTGAAGTTAATGGTTTCTGGGGGAATGGGAGACATTTTTTTCCCCAGTGGTATATCCACTAGTAAGCTGCTCTTGTTCCAGGAAAAAAGACTCTACCTATGCTTATGCAAGCAACTTTAATCCACCTGAGAGGCAAAAAGAAAATACATCAAAGAAGAAGTGAGACTACAAGTTGGGGAGAAGAAGGGGTTCAGCAGGAATGGGTGGGGACAAGAGAAGATAATGGGAGGTGAACAGGACCAAAATACATTTATACACATGTACAAAATTTGTCAATAAATAATTTTTTAAATATTTTATTTGCAGAGAGAGAGAGAGAGAATGCCAGGAGCTACCTCTAGTCACCACACACACAAAAAAAATTCCAGATTCATGCATCATTTTATGCATCTGGCTTTACGTGGGTACTGGGGAATTGAACCTGGGTCGTTAGGCATTGCCGGCAAGCACCTTAACCACTGAGCAATCTTTCCAGCCTGTCAATAAATAAATTTAAAAAGAACTGGGCCTTTTCCCTTCTCACTAGTCCACAAAATGTTCTTGGATCTCACGTTCAAGAATGTGCTGGGACCATGTGTGAGGCTTTTAGTGATCAAAGGCCAGGGGAGGGGAGGAAGCCACCCACAGGACCAGTAGATAACAAGGTCTTCACAGTGTGGGGCTGAGCCAAGAGGGTTATGACTCTTCCTTGTGACTTGGGTTCAGTTCGTTTAATGTGCCAGGGTGACAGCACAGAGCCAGTGAAGCTGGAAATGCAGGAAGCCATCTGCATATAGGTGCTGAGTCACAGTGCCTAGAAAAAAAACAAGAACATCGTGATGCCAGACCAGGGGGGGTGAGGAGAATTTTCCCTAGAGATCACAATGGGCACTGGAAATAGAAACGGTTCCTCTGACAGCTAGCTGCCAAGAGATCTAAGTTGCTAATAGTTCCTAACCTAGTGACCAGGAGACTTGAGTTTAGCTTCTCTTAAGCTTTGACAGAATGCGTAGGAAAACGTCCACAAGTCAATTGGAGAATGTGATGGTCACTCTTGTCAACTTGACGGAACTTAGAATCACAATATAAACCAAACTCTGGGCTGGTCTGTGAGGGAGTTTCTAGTTTAGGTTTCTAGTTTAGGCTCCACACTAACTGTGAGCAGCTCCATTTCATGAGTTAAAGTGTGGGAATGTATAAGAAGGGGAAACAGGGCTGGGGAGAGGGGTCAATGGATAAAGTGAAGACTTGAGTTCAGGTCCCCATCATCCACACAAATGCTGGGGAGGATGTGGTGGCTGCTTGTAACCCCAGGACTTAGACAGGGAATCCCCAGGACAAGCTGGTTAGCTAAACTAGCTGAATTGACTAGCTGTGGCTTCAAGTGAGAGACCCAGTAAATAAAGTGAAGGGTGAACAAGAGGGACACTTGGTGTCAGTCACTGGCCTCAGGCTGGGGAGATGGCTCAGCAGTTAAAGATGCTTGCTTGTTGGTCTGGGCTTGATTCCACAAAACCCATGTAAAGCCAGGTGCATAACAAGCATACACACACACACACACACACACACACACACACACACACACACACACACACACACACACACACACACACACACCCTACAAATAATAAATGAATAAATAAACAAGGACATAAGCAGAGCACCAGAATTCATCCCCTTCTGCTTCCTGACTCTGGGAGCTATGTGACCAGCTGCCTTCTGTTCCTCCTGCCATATCTTTCCTGCCATTACGGACAGTATTCCTTTGAACTCTAAGCCAAAATAAACCCCCCCCCATGTTGCTTTTGTCAAGGATTTGTCACAGCAATGAGAAAAGAAACGAATACAGAAAATTGGTAGCAAGAAGTGGAGCAGTTGCTGTAATGAACATGACCACTGTTAGAGTCTCAGAGACCTATACCCATCCCCTGCTCCCTGCTCCCAACCAGCTGTAGTTGAGGCTTCGAAGATCTTGTGTCCCTCAAAGAGCTCAATGGGGGGGGGGGGCGTCTAGCCAGCATGGCTTTTTCCCTGACACTTAAACCATACTTAAGGCCCTTCCCTCACAGGGGCAGTTTTCCCTCCCCCAAAGGGCATATAAGCTTTGTCCCTCACACTATAACTCCCTCTTTTTCCTCGGCTTCTTCTTAATCTAAGGTGAATGACATTTCTCTCTCTCTCTCTCTCTCTCTCTCTCTCTCTCTCTCTCTCTCTCGTCTGTCTATTTCTCTTTCTCTCTCCCTGTTGCTCTTTTCTTTGTTTCTCTCTCTTGTTCCTTTCCTCTCACTCTCCTTCTGATTCTTAGTTCAGAGTCCAGTCCAGTTCAACTAGGCCTCCTTCTGTTCCTTCCCTTTCAGCCTCAGGTTTTCAAGTTTCCTAACACCTGCTCTAGGGCTGCACCAGTGACAGGTGTGGAAGGATGCCACAGGAGCTGCCACCACAGGGTCCATCCTCCAAACCAACTTCCTCCCCTTCCATAACACCCCACCTCTGAACCACTCAAAAAGCAAAGTTCCAAGCTGGAGAGGTGACTCAGCAGTTCAAGGTGCTTGCTTGCAAAGCCTGCTGGCTTGGGTTCAATTCCTCAGTAATCATATAAAGCCAGATGCAAAAGTGGCACATTCATTCTCTCTCCCTCTCTCTCTCTCTCTCTTTCCTTGCATAAAAATAAATAAAAATATTTAAAAATAAAAACAGACAAGGAAGCTGTGTCTCCAACATCATATGGTTTGTAAACCTTTGGAGCTGGTTTATGGAAGGACTGTGGGAGAGTTTGAAACTATGGGCTAGAAAAACCATAAAATGCCACAAACAGCTTAATGGTCAATTCTGGTGGGAATACTGGAGTGCTGATAAAACTAGACAGTAGAAGGGCTCATACGGTTTCAGAGGGGAATAAGGACTCCATCAGGAATTGGAATAGAAATGGTTCATATTATATGTTGGCAAAGAAACTGTCTATATTCTATCAGAGTCCTGACGACTTGAATGAGGCCGAATTAAAAAGTAATGGGCTGGGCTGGGGTGATGACTTGGTGATTGAAAACACTTGTTTGCAAAGCTTGTTGGCCTGAGTTTTATTACCCCGGACCCCCATGGAGCTGGATGCACAGTGTGGAGCACACATCTGGACTTTGTAGTGATGGGAGGCCCTGGCATGCCTATGCTCTCCTCTCTCCTCTCTCCTCTCCTCTCTCTCTCTCTCTCTCTCTCTCTCTCTCTCTCTCTCTCTCTCTCTCAAATAAATAAATAAATAAAATATTTTAAAAAGTAATGGCTAATTCGTTTGCCAGAGGAAATCTCTGGACAAGATGGCAATCAGACTGTTGGAGGCTCTATCACAGAAAAATTTAAATTCACTCAAAGGAAGAAAACCTAAATTGAATGAGTTCTCTGCTCAAACACAACTGCCTAGGGAAGTGTTTCACAAGAGCAGCCAGGAAGGCATTCAGAAGCCTCTATAGCTATGGTCCAAGGGGCAAGGTTACATTCCCCAGCTGCTAGCAGAACGTAGCAGTGTTATCCATGTGACATGGTTTTGGAGGTGTGAATGCTGCGTGATTGAAAAGGTCATGGAATCATGCTCCATCGCTGGAGAGGGCACCAAGGTCAGGCACTATGTGGCATCACTGGATTTCCTACAAGGAAGCCCCGAGAAACCACTGCCTGATGCTATGAAGAAGAGCCCTGGGTTGCAATGGAACCCCCAGGGTGTTGGAAATACCAGAACCATGAGGCATCATCCTTTAAGGTTGCAGGCTCAGAGTAGAGCTGAACCCAGAGAGAGGCTGTTTGTCCTGCCTGTGGAAGAGCTGGAAGGGTGGGGCTACCCCAAAACCCTTTGACAGTTTCCTTAATTTTATGACCCTGTATTAAATTCAGCAATAAGAATCCTTATCTTATTGAGTATGAGAGTTTAAAATATTTTTATTTATTTGTGAGGACAGAGAGAGAGAAACAGAAAATGAACTCCATATAAATGTACCACTTTGTGCATCTGGTATTGTGTGGGTACTGGGGAATTGAACTCAGGCCAACAGGCTTTGCAAGCAATACCTTTAGCTGCTGAACCATCTTCCCAGCCCAATGTGAGAGTTTACATAAAATTCTATGTCTCCAATGCTTCTTGTGCCTGTAGACCTGGTACAAAGAAGGTAGCCAACAAATGCTAGGTCTTGGGATATAGAA
>PVHP010002719.1:0-66556 GCA_004024765.1 Zapus hudsonius
CTTGGTCATAGAGTTCTCTCAAATATTTTGAATTTTGTTACCTGTTCAGTTTCTGTCATTTAGTCTCCTGAATATTTTTTCTACATAGAGTTCTTCAATATGCTTGTTTTTCAAGCCTGTATTGTAACCACTCAGCTTGATGGTATCAACCTCCCAGCTATCAGACTGGAGTGGGAAAGCCATACTCTAAATAGAATATTTTGCTGAGTCATTCTAGTCAATAGGACAATACTTTGTTTCTCTTTTAAAACCTCTGATTCAGAGTATAATCTAGGTGACTGGTCCATTCAGCAAGCCCTTCGTTTCCTGTACTTTCCTATTCCTTTTAATTTTCTTTTTCCAAACTGACTACTTATTCTTTGAGCTCATTTTTTTCTTAAAATATCTTGCTGCCAGCAGTGAGTAAAAAAAAATCAATAAACACTATTAATTTTCTTTTTTCTGAACTTTTCCCTCGAATCTCCATACTAAGTAGGTATGTGGGTTGCCTTCCCTTTTGTCGCTGATGATGGTTTTACCAGAGATGATGGCATTGCATCTGGCATCTCCTTCCTTCCTCGACCTGACACCATGCAAGTTTACATACAGAGCCATGGACGAAAGTCTCTTTTTTCCCCTGCTAACCTGCTTCTTTCTCCAAATTCTTCATGGAGGGGATAATATAAACATAGAATGTTTATAGATACATTTTTCTCCCACATAAATAATCTCGAGAATCATAATGGAGAATAAAACCTGCAATTAAATTCCTCATTGCCTTTGCTGGTTTATCGACTGTGTAATAAAAAAAACTCCCTAAAATTTATATAGTGCAGTAAGCAAATTCATGGTTATTCTCATCTATTTTTTTTTATAAATTAAGACACCAGAGAGAGCTTTATTTATGATTTTGTAAATAATTTTTATTGGGAACTTTAATACATGAACATACTGAAAATTGGCCATATTCCCATCAGGTGATTCTTTTTTGTCCCCTGCCCCCATTTCACTGTAGGGTGCACCAGTCCATTGCCATGGAGAGGACAATGCCTCACAATTTGCTTCCCACCCTGTGTCTCTTACATTCTTTCTGACCTCTCTTCCACAATGTTCCCTGGGCTTGTTAGAAGTCTCCTTGGGCACTGAACTCTAGGCAGCCTCTTACTTTCTGCTTTGATGAGTTTTGAGTCTCCTCAGTGTTTGCGACATGAAGGAGGTTCTCAGGCGAGAGCCACACTCATATTAACCTCACCACTTCCTCTGGGAAGTTTCCTGGGCCCTAGTGGGTGTGAGGGTGCTGGCACTTGGCTTCCTCTTCTTGCCATTCTCACGGGTCTTGGGTCTCGCTAGTATTCTCCCCCATCTATCAAAAGCAAATTCTCTAACCAAGGGTGAAAGTAGCATTGGTTAAAGGAGACAAACATAGAGATTTAGAAGAATCTTGGGGGGGGGGGCTGGAGAGCTGGCTCAGTGGTTAAGGCACTTGTCTGCAAAGCCTAATAACCCAGGTTCGTCCCCAGTACCCAAGTAAAGCCAGATGCACAAGGTGCAGCATAAGTCTGGAGTTCCTTTGCAGCAGGTAGAGGCCCTGGTGTGCCCATTCTTCTTTATTCTCTCTCTCTCTCTCTCTCTCTCTCTCTCTCTCTCTCTCTCTCTCTCTCTTTCCTCTCTCTGTTTGTAAATAAATAAAATTTTTTAAAAGAATTTTTGATGCGCATAATCTCTCCATTTAGCCAAAGAACAGTGGAAGCTTCCTTCCAATCCAGAGGCTTTTTATTCACATCTCAGTAACAGGCCTGAATTCCCAAATTCCCAAGCAATGAGCAGGCCTCATGTCTAATCATAGAGCAGTTGTTTACCCCCATATGCTGTGCCATTCTGAACCAGTGGGGACAGCCGGCCTGCCTGGTTGGTTTTGTAGCCTGTAGGATCTAGTTTGCTCACACCGTGGATGACTCTTATCCCCGGCAGCTTGCAAAGCACTTCTCAGCACTATGATACCCAGCCAGTCAGCTCCCATTTCAGTGCGGCTGGAGTTCTCAATGTCCTGTGACCGAAGCTTGTGGTGTGTCTTCAGAAATAGGGTCCTGTCATCCAGTTCTGCTGGGTGAACAAGAGCTTTGGCAATGGCTTGCATTCTTTGGGGGGCCTTCTGGGTCCTCACTGTGGGGGGATGACCCATTTTAGGCACTGGCATTTACCAGCAACAGCCTATGGTTTTAGGGTGAAGCTTTCTCTGCCCCAGCAGTGTACTTGAGTCCAAACTCTAACTCTCTCTCTCTCTCTCTCTCTCTCTCTCTCTCTCTCTCTATATATATATATATATATATATATATATATATATATATATATATATATATATATATATATATATATATTTCTTTCCTAAAAGAGTCATACCTTTTCATGAGCTAACGAACAAGTAATTCTCTTTAGTACTTCTTACCATCTTTAGTTTTATGTATCCCTCCCCTCTGGCTTCTCCTCTCTCCAAGCCTCATTCTAGCTTCCTGTGGTAGCACTGATATCTACCACAACTTATAAACAAATGAAACTATCCCAAGTTAGGAAACACACACACACACACACACACACACACACACACACACACACACACACACACGTATATTTCTGAGCTGGAGCCACCTAACTTAGCATAAGTTTTCTGGGTTCAACCATTTTCCCAAGAATGTCATAATTTCATTTTTACTTACCACTGAATAGGCCTCTATTGTGTACATGTACTGCATCTTCATTATCCGTTCTTTAGTTGATGGCCATCTGGGCTGATTCTATTTCCCAGCTATGATGGGTGGATAGAGCAGAAATGAACCTAGCAAGGTGTAGAGTCTTTAGGGTACATGCACAGGAGTGACATAACTGGGTCATGTGGTCAAATCTATTTTTAGAATTTTGAGAAACTTTTACACTGATTCCCATAGCGACAAGCAGTGAATGAGGGTTCCTCTTTCCTGGCATCTTGGTGAGCATTTGTTGTTAATAGATTTAAGGCAGAAGACAATCCACTTAGGCTTTTTAAACAGACAATAAATGAAGATATGTAGGTCTTAGACTTTGATAAAAACCTGTGGTACTTTTGAATAAATGTCATCCAACAGAATTTATTATAATTGTGTTTATTAAATTGTTAATTGTCTCCAGGCTTCTGGCTGGAGGAAGTGTCAATTTGGCCTGGCCTCCTGGGGTCATGAAACCCTTTCTAAATTGGATGCAAAATTCTAGGGATACACGTGCAAAACAGCAGCCAGAACCAAGCCTGGCAGTCCTGCTGTTTTGTGAATTACAGTGTTACAGTGTACTTGCTTGCTTGAGATATTGGTAGCGGGTTTCTCTCTCTCTGCTTGCTTCTGTGAAAGAGAGCCAGCCTTTTTCCTTAACTCTGTTACTTAAATAAATACTTTCCTCCCCCAAATTGTGCCTGGTTTAGAAATTCATCCCAGCAGCATGTGACTGACTACGACAAAACCCAACACATATTATACAGTTGGCTGCTCATGCTTGCCTGCTTCTGTCTGGTGTCTGTGACCATCACATACTGTTTTCAAGAGACTGCTTTGAGGCCTTGAACCTTCACATGTATATCTGGCCCGTCGTTAGAGTTCACAGTGGGGCTGCCTATGGGCTCAGAGCAAATGACGCTAAATGAAGGTGACAGTCACTCCTTCCTCTGTTAGACAGCCCACCACAGCGACCAAGCACTGAGGGGGTCAGTAAAGGAAGGAAGGAAGGATTTACTTCCATTTGTGAATTCAAAGATTTCTATCCATCATGGTTGGGAAGGCATGGTGGTGGAACAGAACAAACAGCTCATCTCGTGGAGTGAGGCCTGGAAGAAGGGAGATGGGGAGGGGAGGCCTATGTGCACTCCAGCCCTGCCCACCTTCAGTTAAATCTCTGTCCGTGTTCTATGGGATGTTCCCACCCACCTTCAGGATGAACCTTCCGCCCTTCAGAAATACCCTCACCCATATACCTACAGGGGTGCTTTACTATTCTGTTGGGAGCCTATCAATTCAATTGACAATCACGATTACCCTGCTGGAAGGGGCGTTTGCTTGCAGAGCCTGACAGGCCATGTCCCCAGGACCCACATAGAGCTGGATGCCTGCAGTTTGCTTGCAGTGGCAGGTGTGCTCATGCTCACACTTTTTCTCTCTCTCCTTTTGTCTCTCTCAAATAAAAAAATTAAGATTCCCCACATAATTCTGATAATACCAAATGCATTCCTGCTTTGATGCTCTCATATTTTAGCATATCCATAAAAAAAAAGCCTAACTTCTTACCTCACTCGGGACCTGCAGACCACTGTGTAGTTAGAGAACACTGGGTTTTTCCACTTCTCCTTTCTGGAAATGTGTTAGAAGTGATCGCTTGCCCCTCCCCCCTTTCCAAGCACAGAAACTGAGGCTTGTCCTTTGAGGAAACTGCAGAGGCATAAATAGACATTTAGCTGTTACCCGGGACGCATGCTCTGTTTCTCAGAGAGCAGCAGCTAAGTGTACACAATGTTCCGAAGGGCTGGAACCTGCAGACTCCATGTCAATAATACATAAACATGGCAAGAAAACAGGCTGGGGACGAGACCAGAACTCAGACAAATCTAGACATGTCTGGTGTCTAGTAAGACCATTTCCCCAAAGACTGTTTCTCTGAAGGTCTCAAGAGATTACTGAGAAAGAATTTGACCTGTCACAAGGCCTTATTTGTCTGGGTGGATGTGATTCTGAAAGTAGCTTCAAAGTTTTCAGTTTCCTTTGACTTTTATTTGAGATCCTATCAAATTTGGGCTTCAAAACCTGTAGAAAGTAGGGGAGAAGGCTTACAGTTAAAAACGTTTGCTTGCAAAGCCTGCCAGCTGGGTTCAATTCCCAGTACCCACATAAAGCCAGATGCACGAAGTGGTGCATGCATCTGGAGTTCATCTGCAGTGCAAGAAGCCTTGGTGTGCCCATTCTCTCTTTTTTCTTCTCTCTCTCCCAACTTTCTCTGCTTGTAAATAAATAAATCAAAACATTTAAAAGCAAAAATACAAAACAAAACAACAACAAAAATGAAAGAAAGCTTAGAAAAAAACCCCTGAAGAATGGGTATTTACATAACCGTCCCAACACCTGATTTGCTAAAACTGTTCAAGCCTAAATCCACACACAGTGATTTAACGTGGGATAAGGAAGTGATCGAGGCTGGACTCCATAAGGGGAGTGGAGAGGAGTCCAAAGATGTCCTCCCTCTTCTGGTTCCCCAGCCAAACACTAATCCAGACATTTCTTTGAAGGAATTTTGCAGATGCAATGAAAGTTCCAAGTTAACGGATCCTAAAGTAGAGTGGTTATTGAGGTAGGCTTACTGGAATGTCTTGAAGGGAAAGAGCTATTTGGAGATGGAAGTAAGATGGAAATCAGAGATGCAATGCGCAGGTGGATTGACACACTCTCGGGACTGAAGAAGGGGCTGAGGAATGCGGTGGCTTTAGGAGCCGAGTCCCTGACTGACAACCAGCAAAGAAACATGGACCTCAGTCCTCAGTGGCCAGCAGCCTGCAGGAGCAGATGACTTCTTAGAGCTCCAGATAAAAGCCCAGCCCGGTGGATACTTTTGTACCAGCCTTAGGGGACCCCATGCACAGAATTCAGTTGAACCATATCAAACATTTGATCTACAGAAGTGAGAGCTAATTATCCTGTGTTGTTTTAGTCACTCCATTTGTGGTAACTTGCTAAACATCAATAAAAAGCTAATATAGTAATGTAATATGACAAGGCTTTGTATAATGTGGCCCCCGGGCCCCAGCTGTGGGGGGAGGTCTGGGGTCCCAGAAATCTTTTGGTATGCAGTGGATGCCTGTGGTAGGTAGGTGGTCAACCACACTGAGAATAGACATGATAAGCATTTGTGAGACATCCTGTAACGGGGTGTGCTGAGGATTAGAATTTAGAGAATGCCCAGCAAAAATTCCAATGCACCCCAAAATTTAAGGAGTACACGAATTTTTGTCTACAAGGCTAAAGAATTAAAATCATAGACAACAAGATAGTAAGGTATAGTGGTAGACTTTATTAAGAGAACATGGGGAGTTACAGAGTTCTCCAGCCACTAGTGTGGGGAGAAAACGTGGAGAGTTTAACAGAATTTTTGCCGCTCAGCTAAACAAGCAGCAGAAGCAAAGATAACAGAGGGCTCCTATCATGAGGAAAAAGGTTCATGTGGGAAAAATCTGGAGCCTTCTCTCACCCCAGTCACTAGGTTAGATTCAGAAGTCCTTCTTCTAGGCCACGTGTGTGAGAAAAGAGACAGGATTATCTGTTCAGTGAGTATTTGCTGCCCCAGGTGAGCAGGGAGACAGGTGGTTGGTTCATACCTGACCAATCAGTTTTAGTGCCTAGGTTTGAGCTCTAGCTGGACACCTCCCACTCAAGGGGAGGGGGGGTCTATGGAACCTGCTGGAACCTTCACAATTCTCCAGGTGCTCTTTTAAATCTTCCTGGGAGAACACAGTGACATCTGTTTGGATCCTTACAGTTAGTGTAAGTCACTAGATCTAAAGGTGATAAAGTCCAGGGAAGCTGAATGACCCATTTCCTTCAAGTCCAGACTAGTTTAGCTTCTCAGCATTCATTCCTTCCATTCACTCAAAGAACAGGTTTTTTTTTTTTCTGTTTCCTGATTTTCTCCTTCCTACTCCCAAATTCCCTTATGTATGACTCCTGATCTCTTTTGACAAGAGAAGGAGGCACTGAGTATACTCTTGAATGATTCAGACAAAAGAAATAAAGATCTCTCCTTTATTATAAAATCATTGTTGCTGCAGTAAGATAACCTATTCTGGAGAGACAGTTAATCTCTTTCAGTATAATTAGGTGTGTTTATCATGAACTTCCTATTAAAATAGTTACAATTAGTGACTGAACATTTTATATCAGTTTTAGTGAAGAAAACTTGATCAAAGTGTGGAAGAGTGTAACATTTCTACCTTTGAAGCCAGGTTGTACACTGGTACAGAGATGATTGCACTACAATTGTACTGTAATTATATTTATAATTTATTTTGTACTATAATATTACTGAGGTACTAGTGAGAAACAATTCTCTGTAGATTTCTGGCATTTCTGCACATCTTCTGCACGGACACATTTACAGCTTTGTTCTGGACTATCTTTTCAAGTATATTTACATGATAAACAGATCTGGCAGATAAAGGGAGGTTTTGCTTCTAGGATCAAGGGCAGATTTATTTGCTGTCCAGGGTAATAAAGATAATGTTTCTTTCCAGATCAAAAGCTAGGCAAGATTGAGGTCAATATCCTTTAAAAATTTGGAGATTCCTAAACTTCCAGTGTCTCAGCTACGATCCAAGTTCAGTATACACAGGATGACCAACTTTGTCTGGCTTCCCTGAGACTTTGATTTTAACAAGGGAAGTGAGGAGGGCCAGGAAACCCCTCGGTCTTGAACATATAGGAGAGATGGTCACTATGGTGAGCTGTGTCTCCCTGAGATCCTAGGTCTTCCTTGAGGTATTCAGAAGCAGGGTAAGCAATGCAAACTGGAAGTTTAGGCTGTATGTGATCTTGGGAGAAATCGAGTTCCTTAGCTGTAATTTAGAAGTCTATTGCTTTGTGAGAGCATCCTAAAAATTATGACAGACTAATTTTTGGGGTAGCAAATACAGAAAAAAATCCTTGCTATTTCATAGTTCTTTAAAACTATATCTAATAATGGCTAGAGTTATGGTTGAAACAGTCTGTTTTACATTCAAGAAATGGAGACTCTATAGGCTTCCTATAGTGTACTCCAAAAGATGTTTAGGAAATGGTCACTGAAGATCAAATCACCATATGAAAGCATTTGTAAAAACTTAAATTTATGCTTTTCTCTGCATTCTTAATTTCCAGACATTTGGATTTTTTTCTGACCATCTGTATGTCATTGCCCTTTAATGATCAGAAAGTATTCTATTATTTCAGTTCTTAGAAATGGGCAAAGATGTGCTTTGGTTTGTTTTGAAGAATGTCTACTACATGCATTTAAAACACAGCATGCTTTACAGTTGTTGGTTGTAGTGTCCACTTGTAAGGTAGCAAAGGTGATTAATCATATTGTTTAAGTATTCCAAATTCTTACTGATGCGTTTAATTTTTGTCTGATTGTCCTGTAGTTATTGTGACATCTTCTGGCATGATGTGGCTTTGTCTCTCTTGCCTTCATATAATAGATCATGCAAAGTTAGGAATGTTTTATCTCTTATTTAGCTAAATCTGTTCTCATTTATGAATGCCACTCTATCTGTTGAAGCCTAATTTGGTATTAATCTAGCAAATATTACCTTTCTTGGTATTTGCATATCATGTATTTTCCACTCCTTATTGCTTTGAGGTTTTCTACATTCTTATAAGGACTAGCTTTTATAAATAGCATGTAGTTAGATATTTGTCTTTGTTTCTTTTTAAAATTCAGTCTGAAGTCTTTTCTCTTTTTCAACTGTTTACTGACAATCCCTGTACATAGAGACAATATACTATGACCACAGTCCCCTCCCACAACCTTCTCTTTCCCCCTCCTGAATTCTCCCTCCACTGAATCCCTTCTTCTTTCCTAAGTCTTTTCTCTTTCAGTTGAAGCCTTTGTTCCCTTTACATTTCACGTCTTACCTGTTTTTTGGCTCTTTATTGATTCTCACCTTAATTTAGACCAATCATTTATTGTTGATTATCTCATCTTTCCCTCCACTGGCTATTTAGTTCTTGTGATCGTTAATTTCCACTGTCAACTTGGCACACACTTCTGGATTTGTCACTGAGTGCATTTCCATTGAGAATTAACTAGGAATGGATGAAGAACCCTGACTGTGGCACCACCCTGTGGGCTGAGGTTCAGACTAAATATGAGGGAGAAAAGGAGAAGGCTAGGTCAGTGCCAGCATCCCCCAATCCCTGCTTCCTCTTCTGCTGAGATGTGGGCATGTAGCCTCTTCCCTCGGCTGCCATGGCCAGGAGCTACTCTGACCACCACACACTTTCCCTACCATGATGCACTGGGATCCAAAACAAACCTCTCCTTCCTGTAGTGGGGTTTTTAGGCATTTGTTCACAGCAACGAGAAAATAGAGCTCTGTACTAAAAAAAAAATCTTTTACTGATTTTCATTTAATTCCATTATATACGTCCATATTTTATTGCAATCTATCTTAAATTGTTAATTACCAGTTACTGTCTAATATAATTAACCTCATTTATCCACCTGCTACTATTTTGGTCATTTTGTCTTGTCTGTGTGTTTTAAGAAATATTTTTATTTATTTATTTGCAAGCAGAGAGAGAAAGACAGAACAGGCATGCCACGGCCCCCAGCCATAGCAAATGAACTCCAGATGCATGTGCCACTGTGCATCTGGCTCCGTGTGGGCACTGGGGAATTGAACCCTGGTCACTAGGCTTTGCAGGCAAGAGCCTTAACCACTTAGCAACCTCTCCAGCCCTGTCTTGTGTCTTATTACCATGGGACATTAATATGAGTTGAGGGGTATTTGAATGTAGCTTCTGAATCCCTCTTTCAGTTCCTTTCCTGTCTGAGATTTTAAGGCTCAGTTCCAAACCATTTTGGCAGTTCGGAACTCAGACTATTTTTTTCAGTCCAATAAGACTGTCACTTTCAGTTTGAGCTACATCCCCCTTCATCACAGTTTGAAAAATGCCCTCAGAAAAAAGCCACAGCATGAATGGAGATCTTACCATATGTGCTTCCCCTCTCGGGGGCTGAGAAAGTCCTGCCTGTGCTGGTTTCTTGCCAATGCCTTCAACCAGCTGATTTATAGATTTTATCCAGCTTTTATAGTTATTTTTGGCAGAAGGGGTTACTTCAGTACCAGCTACTTTATCATGCATGGCTGAGGTTGGAAATCCCTTAGAATATTTTTATAAACAGAAATTTCCTGTCATCTAATATTTGGTGTACCAGTAAAACAGTTCACCTCAATGCATGCTTATTTTCAACATGAGGTTTTTATAATAATAAGATGATTCATTAGCATTGTTGGATTTTTCAATTATTGTTTTTAACACAATGATTAACTTACAGATTCAATGTACTCGTGCTTCAATGGGTTTTGCGTTATTTTAACGTTACTCAAGTTTCCTGCTAACGGCTACTGAGAACCCCTGTTAAGTTAGCATCTGAGTCTTTAACACAACCCTGGTGTCTTTGATAGTTCCCGTTCTTGTTGTTATATTTGAAACAGGATAGGCCAGGCTTATAGCGTGTGTTTTTCCTCCATGACGCCTGAAGCAGGCATTGAGTCAAGGGCTCCAAGGTGGTGCGAGAGAAGAGATCAAGGGTAAGCTGTGCTTTCAGTGCACAGTCAAATTTCAAGTAAAGTGGGAAGGTCAAGAGGTGAAGGTCAGAGGGTTTTGACGCTAGTCGAGGATGCGGGCAGGCAGAGGGGAGGTTGATGAACACAGTGCACATCAGATCAACCATGAATGACCTCACGACGGCTATCAGCACCTCCCGAATCTCATCATAGATGTTGTAGAAGGGTGAGGAGAGAGAGAGAGAAAGAGAGAGAGATCAAAAGAAGAGGGGGCTGGAGAGATGGCTCATTGGTTAAGGTGCTTGCCTTCAAAGCCTAAGGACCTGGGTTCTATTGCCCAGTACCCATGTAAAGCCAGATGCACAAAGTGGCACATGGGTCTGGAGTTTGTTTACAGTGTCTAGAGGTCCTGGGGGAAAACAAATAAATGAATAAATGAATAAATAAGTGCTGGAGGCTTAACAGTTGTTAAGGTGCTTGCCTGCAAAGCCTAACAACCAGGGTTTGATTTCCCAGTACCCACAGAAAGCCAGATGCACAAAGTGGTGCATGCATCTGGAGTTCCTTTGTAGCAGCTGCAGGTACACCCATTTTCTCTCTCTCTCTCTCCCTCCTTGCAAATAAATAAAATATTTTAAAGTAATTATTTAAATAAACAGAAGAGGGACTGGTTGTAAAGAAGAGCTTCAGCGGAATGGGGTGGGTGGAGAGAAACTAGGGAGGGTTATGATCAAATTGTAGTATGCTCGTGTGTGAGAACTCGTTCTCAGTTAAAGAAGTTTTTAAAAGATCAAAGTGAAATCGCTCATTCTCAAGATGAATTTCACCAGACTAAAACTCAGTGACTGTCCTTCCAAGTAACAGACAGCAGAGAGATTAGCCAGGTTTTCTCAACAGGCCAGTTTTAATCAGCATGATAATGAAGATCCCTTGATTTCAACACATGCGTGGGTAAGCTGGTATTTCCTATGTCTCCCTGCCCTTGTCTTATGAGGGGAGCTACTTTGAATCTGTAGTCCACGTGCACTCTTTGTTTCTCCAGCCATGTGTTTATCTGCTCAGCCCATCAGAGCGATCATTGGTTCCATTTTACACACTTGACATGCTGATTCTGGAGTTGCCAAGAAAGCCAATTAAGATCTTTAAATGAAACTTGTCTTAGTTTTGTCTTTCACCCATCCTCCCATATATACTGAATCTATATGTTCAGTATAGACATATATGTACTATCAAGCAAGCATGTAATGAATGTTTCTAAGGAGCACTGATAGAGAAGCGAGCACAAGCCACAGGAGAGAAGGCTGTGGATGGAGCACCACTCAACTAGCGAGAACAGACTGTTAGAAGCACAGCTCTGTTCAATACAGGTCTGTATGCACACGGGCCAGGGCCAGGTAGCTTTTCCCTTACCCCTCTCCTTTCCAATCCCCCAGGTAGTACCTTCTCTGCGTTCATGTCATATGTATGTATGTATTATATGTATGCATATTTATATCTAGATTTCATGTATGGGAGGAAACATTTGTCGTTTTGAGTTGGACTTATTTTGCTTAACATAGTAATTTATAGTTTCATCATTTTCCTTTCATTGATATGGCAGGTGACTAGGACGCCATGGTGTCTATACAGCAGGTTCTTCAGCGTCCATCTACCGACTAGAACAGTGACAAGCAAGGATGTACATGGATCTCTGTGGTGTGCCGATGCGGATTCCTTCAGCTATATATCCAATAGTTGTGTGGCTGGCTATATGATATTTGTATTTTCAGTTTCTTACAATAGTTTATTTATTTACTAGAGAGAGAGAGAGAGAGAGAGAGAGAGAGAGAGAGAGAGAGAGAGAGAGAGAGAGAGAAAGAGAGAGGAGGCATGTGCCAGGGTCTTCTGCCACTGCAAACAAACCCAGACACATGTGTCTGACTTGCTATGAATAGTGGGGACTGAACCTGGGCCCTAAGGCTTTGAGAGCAAGCACCTTTAACCACTGACTCATCTCTCCAGCCTTTGCTGGAATTTCATGTTAGGTGTGCACCACTCCTGGCTATAATTTTGTGCTTTGATAGTAACATGTTATATCTTAAATCAGTATATGTGTGACTATTTTGTCTTAAAAAATCACAAACATTGTCTACTTTACTTGTAATTGCATACACTCAAATGTAGGATCAACTTTTTGAGAATATTTGTTGAACACACTTTTTCTTTGATAAAAGATTTACCTGGAAAATAGCCCTTTACAGGGCTCATAAAAAATGAAGATTTCCCTGTTCTTGTCTCAACAGTACTTTCGTGTTAGAATTGTGGGAAGAGCTGTCAGACACAGTAGAGCACTGAGCCGAACGTACTTCCAACTAATTTGTGCTTCATTCAGGGATAATTCTCGTCCACTCACCAATATTGACAGTACTATTATTACAAGAGCATTATCTTTAAATATATTCATTTAACATACACTTATCAGAGGCCTACTGTCTGAACTGCTAGTTAATATTTTCTATAGAGGAGTTGTAAATTTTAGAGAACTTCCTGGGATGAACAACAAACATTGCAATATAATTTTTTGGGCAGGAGTGGCTTGAATAATAAAATTGAGCTCATGAAGACAGCCAACTAGCATAGAAACACTAATACTGAAAGTTCACTGTGTGTGTGTGTGTGATTTTGTGTGTGATTGTTGTGTGTGTATGGGTGTGGGGGGGTGTTCATGGGTGTGTGTGTGTGTGTGTGTGTGTGTGTGTCCAAGGAGAGGGGTGTGTGCACATATGTATATGGGTGTGTGTATGTGCATGTATGTTCATGGGGGATGTGCATGTGTGCATGGGTGTGTTTGTATGTGTGTGCGTGCGTGTGATGGTGTGTGTGGTAGATGGTGATGCATTGCACTATGCACTCGTGACCAGAACGTTCAGTCTAGAGATGGAGATGGATCGGCTATAGGGACTGTTTGGGATGAATAATAATTGACTTAAGAAAGGCTACATGGAGCTGGAGAGATGACTCAGTGGTTAAAAGTGCTTGGTTGCAAAGCTTGCTGGCCTGGGTTTGATTCCCAAAACCCATGTAAAGCCAGATGTAGAGTGGTACATGCATCTGGAGTTTGATTGCAGTGGCAAGAAGCCCCTGATGTGCCCATTCTCATTCTCTCTCTCCTTGCAAATAAATGAGTAATAGGCCTGTGTATTTATTATTTTAAAACACAATAAAAAAGAAAGGACACATGGGCCACAGGAAGTGCTAAAGGCTTCTCCTGAGTCACCTTATTGGAGTGAGTCCTGTGTGCTCCAGGGCTCACCACAGCGGAGCCGCTCTAGCCTGGCTCTGTAGCCAGCATTTTCACCATAAGCACTTTGTTTATTGCAGATTTTGGGGAAACAGCAGCTGCTATTGTATAAAAGCAGGAGAAATTTAGTTAGTATAATACAGCCAGAAAACGTTTTAGAAATTAGGTGTGGGAGATTAATAAAAAGACAGATCAAAGCGCTTCCCAGGTTTTCTGATTTTAACAACTGAATGAGTAAGAGTGCAGCTGGGTGGGGGGCAATGTGGGTCTGATGAGTTTGGTACTTATTTAACCCTATGCATTGATTTACAGTCATTTGCAAGTGTGTCTTCCAAGTATTTTTGCATGTGTGTGTTTTTGTATGAGTGTATGTGTGAATGTGTGTGAGTGTGTGTGTTTGCATGTGTGTGTATGTGTGTGAGTGTGCGTGTGCGTGTGCATGTGTGTGTGAGTGTGTATGTGTGTGAGTATGTATGTGTCTGTGTGAGTGTGTGTATGTGTGTGCGCGCGTGCGTATGTGTTGGCACACACACATTACAGGTATGTGGGGAGATCAGAGGTCAATGTCCAGTGTCTTACTCAGCTGCTCTCCACCTAACATTTTGTGACGGGTCTTTTCGCTGAGCCTAGAGCTCGCCGACTTTGCTGGACTGCAGGCGCGTGCTATTCGCTTGCTCTCACACGGGTGCTGGGGAGCTGAACTTACACCCTCAGCCCTGCACAGCGAACACTTCACCAGCCAAGCCATCTCCTCAGCCCCTCAAGTATTTTTATTAACCTTTCGTGTCTCTGGATAACCTCTCTCCATCTCAGTGCCAACAGACTGTATTCCCGGGTTTTTATTAGGAAACATTTGTCTTGTCAAGCTGCCCTTTTGGTGTTTACTTCTCGGCAGACTCGTGTCTTCTTGAATAATGTTATGTTCTCGGTGGATATTTTTATAATGAAAAGACATACACAGGGCTATTTCTCATAGAGATAATATTGGTCTTTTCAAGAAAGCATCTCAGAGAATGGGCCTGATTGAATGTTAGGAGGATATATCTTCTTGATGGTAATTCTGAAAAAGGCTTCAGTAATTGCCAAACTGATTTAAAGTTGAAGAGAGGAGTGAACTGGAATTCTTGGGGAAGACACAAGGAACATGAAAGCGGACTGACAAGATTATGTTGGAATGGAATAATACGCAACCAGCAGAGTGCCAACACATACACTTTATGGCTGAGAGTTTGCCAGATTAGCTCTGGCAATCACTTTGGTAATCACTTTGTCAATTATTTCATGCGCGATTTTAAAATTGAAAAGGTTATACCTCTGTAGTACTAGGGTTAGCAAGCAGAGGGGCTGAATTTTTATTTATTAAAATTGAGTTTTCTGTAGAGAAAGTGGACACAGTAATGAAGAGACATGGAGCATCACACGGCATGATTCATTTGTCTATCTGTGTTGGTATAGACCCTAATTACCTCACTCCACACTCTCCAAAACACCTCCTGTCTATACGTCCCCAAGTCCAAACGTCCTGCCTTCTGTCATTTTATTTTAATTTTAAAAATATTTTATTTATTCATTTTCTAGCAGAGAGAGAGAGAGAGAGAGAGAGAGAGAGAGAGAGAGAGAGAGAGAGAGAGAGAGAGAGAGAGAGCGCACGCACCAGGGCCACCACCTTGTGGATCTGGCTTATGTGGGTACTGGGGAATTGAACCGAGGGCCCTAGGCACTTGAGGCAAATGCTTTAACCATTGAGCCATCTCTCCAGCCTGTCATTTTAAACACTACCAGACAGAATTGTATTGACAAGAAGATCAGTAGCTTGTGCTTTTAATTTCAATTAGATTTTTAAAAAAGAAATTTCTCTACAAAGCTTGAATACAATCTGTCATGGTTTGATCCAGGTGTCCCCTGCAAACAAATGAACGTGTTCTGCTAGATCGATCCTCAGCTGATGGCAGTTTGGGTTTTACAACCTCGATGAAGCTGTGTTGTTGGGGTGGGCTTATGGGGTTATAAGCCAGCTTCCCCTGGCCAGAGTTTGGCACACCTTCCTGCCGCTGTTTGCAGTGCTGTGGCGGAGGTGATGTCCAGCCCTCTGCTCATGCCATCGTTTTCCCTGCCAGGATGGAGTCTCCCCTCGAGTCCATAAGCCAAATAAACCCATTCCTCCACAAGCCGCCTTTGCTTGGGTTCTTTCTGCGAGGCAACTAGAAAGCTGACCACAACACAATCCAATACTTTACATTGGCATCCCTGTAAACTAGTTATTAACTGACATACCTTCAGCCTCATGTTCATGACACCATGAAGGCTGATCTGTAGGTATTAAAACAATGGAAAGATTTTGAAGGAAACAATCAATGAATGATCTATACATAATTCATTTTTTGATTCCTTCCTCCTTAATATGCACATATCTGCATTCCATGGCTATATTCCTTATTTGAGGGTTTAAATAAAGCATCACCTCTACCATGGTACTTTCCCATATTTCTTCATAGAAGAGTCATTTGAGCTGAATTCCTACAATATTCTATCAGGCCCTCTTTTCTGATGCTTATTTTCATCTTAAAATTATTTTGATATGTGAAAGTCCCAAATGGGTTTTATGTCATATTTATTTTTAAACCTTTTCTGATGTATTATCTTTGGAACATTGAGACAAAATACCTGAGATGAAGAGGTATTGGAGAGGAAACATTAATTTTGGCTCACCATTTCAGAGGTTTCAGACTGTGGTTACTTGGCCCTGGTGCTCTGGTTTGTAGTGTCAGAAGCATGTAGTTAGTGGAGGAAGGCTGGTCACTTCATGGCAGCCAGGAAGCCAATACAGAAACAGGAAGAGACTGAGGTATGTAATATTGCTTTAAAGGGTATGTCCTCAGCAACTTAGGTTCCTTACGTTATGTCCCATCTCTTAAAGCACTCAGCACCTTCCAACAGCACCATGTTCTGGAGACCCAGCCCTCAACATATGAGCATTCTGGCAACATTCAAGATCCAGACAATATTACCCACATTCAGGATTCTTAGCACAGTAAGTACTTAGTGACTGCTCTTTAGGCTCATTAATTAATAAATTTGATAAATAACCTGAAGGTTGCTGTGGTTTAAATTTTTTCTCCCCCAAATTCAGGTTGAAATTTAATTGCCGTAACAGTATTAGAAGGTGGGACCTTTAAAAGGTGATTAAACCACAGGACTCTACAGGGCAGGGGTGGTTCCATTATCGAATGTCAAGTTCAGCTCCTTGCAGTCCTCTGACCTCTAGTCTTCTGGATCAAAGCAGCAAGAAGGATCTTGCCAGGGGTTGGCACCATGCCCTTGGGCTTCCCAGCCTTCAGAAGTGTGAAAAATAGTTTTGTGATCATAAGAAGTTACTCAGTCTCAAGAATTCTGTTACAGCATTATAGAAAAGACTAAGATAAAATGATGGCTGTGTGAGTTCCTAAATCTCTGGAATAACTTCTCTTCCAGTTCGTGTGGCTCTCTCAAAAACTAGTAAAAATAAAATTACAGCCAATTTTGGTTATCACAATCCCAATGATTAACAGCTCTGACAGCAATAATAGCTGTGCTTTATTGAAACTGACTCTGTGCCAAACAACTTAATCTCTTTAAGTACATTATCATAGGATCTTCAAGACTACTCTGCAAGGCCCAGATCCATTTAAAAAATGAGCGTGTCAAAGCTCCTTCTGAGTTTTCCATTTGCTAAGAAACTGAACTGAGATTTAACCACTGCTCTGATGCTCTGGAGTGTGTGTGTGTGTGTGTGTGTGTGTGTGTGTGTGTGTGTGTGTGTGTGTGTGTACTAGGCCAATGCTCTGGAGTGTGTGTGTGTGTATAATGTGATTACCATGATGCATGCATGGAAATCAGAGAACCACCTGGATGTTGGTTTTTGCCTCCCGTCCTGTTTGAGGCAGGGTCTGCCTTTATCCCCTGCTGTGTTCACCAGGCCAGCTGGCCCACAAGCTTGAGGGATTCTCCCATCTGTCTCTCATCTCCCTGTATGCAGGCTGGGATGACAGGTGTCTACAATGGCACCAGCTTTATGTGCGCTTGGGGCATCTGACCTCAGGTGCTCATGCTTGCTTGGCAAGTGCTTTACCTCTAGATTCTTTGATTAAGGAACGGTTTGTTTTTAATTGCAAACTGGCCACATTCCCTTTGGGTTATACTCTTGTGTCCCATCTCTCTCACCCCATCCATTGAGGGTCCTCCTCAGTGGGCTTAATTGGTAATCACTGTTAGATTGTGAATGCAAGAGTCAGTCTCTGGGAGGGGGGTGCAGTGCCTCAGAGTACACCTTCCCACCCTGTGTCTCTTAAATTCCTTCTGCCCCCTCTTCCACAATGTTCCTTGAGCCTTGGAAGGCATTTTATGTCTCCTTTAGTGTTAAACACTAGGCAGCCTCTGATTTTCTGCTTTGAGTTTTGAGTCTCCTCAGTGTCTGCCGTCATCTCCTGGAGAAGGTCGTCAGACTAGCAGCACTCATTAAATTTGCCTCTTCCTCTGTGTTTCCAGGATCCTGGCAGGTGGATAGAGGTGACTTGTCTTGTGCTAGGCAGTTGGCTTTCTTTTCTTGCCACACTGATGAGTGTTAGTGTGATGGGTCCCCAGCATTCACTGCCATCTGGGAAAAGCAGATACTCTAGCAAGAGTGAGACAAAAATAGACATTTGGAAAACTTTTGATAGGCATAACCTCTCCTTTTAGCCAAAGACCATTGGAATCTTCCCTCTGGAGATGACCTGCCAAGCCATAGGCTTCTGACTTCTCAGAATTAGGTCTGAATTCACACTGAACAGGCCTCATATCCAATCAGAGAGCAGTTGATTACCCCCACAGTCTGCATACCACTATTGTATTGGTAAGAATAAAAAAAAAAACACATTTTTTTCTTGAGGTAGGTTCTTGCTCTAACCCAGGTTGACCTGGAATTCACTACGGAGTCTCAGGGTGGCCTTGAACTCATGTCAATCCTCCTCCTACTGCCCACCAAGTGCTGGGATTAAAGGCGTGCACCACCACACCTGGCCAAGATTTTTGATTACATGCCTTGTGTAATGTTGTCTATGTGACACAGTGGAAATAAATTCTACCAAGCACAGTCTGGCTATCTTTAGTAGCAATCATTGTGTTCCTTATTAGAGATATGATGGCCCAACTGCTTCCAAAACAAGGATGAACCCTTAGCAAAACTTAAGTCTCAGAATTAAAGCGTACCAAGAACATTATTTTCTATAATAACTGAACTTATAAAGAAAAGAAATTTGTTATACCCTGGAATCCAATAGTGAAATTGAATTGTGAGAGTGTTTCTAACTGTTGCTGCTTGAGTTCAGTTTCAAGACTAGCATATTCTGAGGAACGAGTTCCTGAAATTGCTTTTCCTCATGCTTCCTCATTAGCCTAATTTCCTTCGCTTGCTCTGCTCCAGTCATCCTTGGGATATGCTAATTGTAATGTTTCTGGGATCAATGAAAGGTAAACCACACAGGTACAAAGCAAATTAACTGCCAAGTCACCAAGTTTATTTCACAACATCAGCAAACTTTTGTCCTCCTGTTTTTCTTTTTAAAAGAAAATATTGTACAGCTAAGTCAATGAGTTTTTAATGTATAATTGTAAAGTAGGCATTTATTATATTTTACCTGAGAGCCACAAATGTTGCTTCTCTTTCTTCTATTTTCTCAGTGAGCAGAGTTTTGAAAGTAATAGGTATATGCACTTGTTCTGGATGATCAAGTCTGTAAGAATTTCTGTTTCTTCATTTCAGCTCTTCTTTAGTTTCCTCCTAGGAGCAATAATTAATGAATAGAAATTGCTAATGTTATTGTTGTAGTAGTTTGTATTTTGTATGTTTTGAATCTTGTTTTAGTCTAAAATAAAGATTTAAAAAGGTAAATGGATAGTATTTTCATTTTCATTTATCAGAAGAAAATAGCATTGTAGTCCTGCTACAGTCAGAGCATGAGTGCCGTATGGGAGCAGAGGACCAAGACACTACAAACCGAGAAAACCTTCTTATCTCTGATACTTGTCATTGTCAGGAAGTACCACACCCAGTCAAAAGCGTGGTTCTAGGAATAGGACATCAGGAGAACAGATCCCAGCTCTGACACTCAGTGGGTGTATGTGCTTGTGTGAATTGACTTACTAGATATGTTCGGTATACAGGAGTAAGTTCAATCAGATCTAAAGGTATGCACAGTAGAATACCTGAGAGAACTCAGTTGTCCATCAGACAAGAATCTAACGAAAAGCTAAACGGAAACTAAGAAGAAACCAGGGGGAAGAAACCAGGCACGGGCAACAGCTGTGCGGGAAGCCACACCAAGGAGTTATGTCAAGGAGGAGTGATGATCACCTGACTGAGTGCCTCTGTGAGATCCCGTGAACGAGACCTTGCAGATGGACATCGTTGGGGTCTTTGAAAAGGGTAAGTTTTGCAAAGGGTGGGAGAACAGAAGACAACAATTCGGTACTTGTGAATGTGCAGGAGAGAGTTTCTAGCATCCAAAGGCCATGTTTCTGGGAATACTTGTGTTCTCAAAAAGAGTAGTCATCCCATGGTAATGGGGCCAACTCAAATTGAGCATCTCTGGTTATGCCATCAATATACCTGTTCACCTTAGCGTCTCTCTCATTATGTCACAACACATGGAAACATGTCCTTTAAGCTAGCCTGCCCATTGCCAGCATTCATTAACACTTAAAATAATACCTAGGGACAAAACTCATCATTGTAGCTTACTTTTCTACTATCCAACATTTTGTAATTTTTGTTGTTGTTGTTTTTCGAGGTAGGGTCTCACTCTAGTCCAGGCTGACCTGGAATTCACTATATAGTCTCAGGGTGGCCTCGAACTCATGGTGATCCTCCTACCTCTGCCTCCCGAGTGCTGGGATTAAAGGCGTGTGCCACCATGCCCAGCACATTTTGTAATTTTTTATAAAAACGTAGACATTAGCAGTCTGATAGGCTGTTAAATATTTGCAGAGATTCTAGCCATTTTAAGGGAAAATATTCCATCACCAATTTTAGATTCCTTTTAACAAGACATTTGTGTTCTCATGCTAAAACAAGAGATGGACATCTTATCTTCTGTTATTGGTTTATTTATTTCCTGAAAAGTAACCAGGAGATAAGTAGCTAGTAGACCCCTTGTTGATTGGGCTTCTTTAAACTCAAATATTAAATAATATGATAACGTCTTGTTTGGAGAGCATGATGATGTGTGCGCTTGCTTGTGAACTTCACTGTCCGAGCTACAGTGATTAACTCTGAAGAACCATCCTCATATGTGATACAAGGACGTAAACACACACCCTACAAAGAGCAAACACTACCTCGGCCTCGTTTGGTTTATCAAATGGCTAAGGACAATGGAAATCTATTTCAAGTAACTTTTAATACTTTTGAAAAGGTTTTAAAATTCACTTCCACTAAAGGCCCTTATAAAGAATACATAATAAAATCTGTGATGAGAGCATGCAACCTGTAATATTTTCTCCTTGATATATGCTGATGTCAGAAGCTTCATATCTTAGTTTTAGGACGATCATTTAATGAAGCTTTATAAAACAACTGGGATTTTTAAACATTCAAGTGCACGGAATGAAATTCTTTTCATTTTTCAAGAAAAATCTTTATACAGATAGAGAAATTGGTTTTACTAGTTATAAAAACAGACCCTTTGAATATTTGAAAAGAAAGACATGCTATTTGCCCAGCATTCTGATATAAAGACATAACTTTTAAAAATGAGTCCTTTTATGAGGACTCCTGAGATTTTCTGTGGAAATGTCTTTATGTGATACTAGTTTTGTAAAGCTCCTGCTTATATTTATCTGCTCTCCTAACCAGAGATTATGACTTGCTTTTCACCCAGGGATCATTCCCTTCTTTGGGTGAAGGAGTATGCGTTATTTAGGCCATCACTTGTTAATGTGAGACAGGATATGTTCTAGGCCATCACTTGTTAATGTGAGACAGGATATGTTCAGTTATTAGATCTGCAAAACTCTTCCAGAGAATCTGTGACTGCCTACCTGTCATTGAATATATTTGCCACAAGCCCGTTGGGTAAATGAGAAGCTATTTCCTTCAAGTAAAAGCTATTCACCAAACAGAAAAATTCCAGCCATCATATTTAAAGGCACACGAGTGTCAAGGAATCGGGCCTCCAGTTCACATCCTGCTGTCCTTCGTGTCGGCAGTCTTGGGGGACAATATTTTTAAGAATACAGGTATATCCACAGTAGAAGGAAGTGCAGCTCATTGGTGTCATCTTGCTCAGTTCGCTGTGAAGGTTTACCCTGGGCACATGAATCGGTTTAATGATTGCCGCCAGTTGGTGGCTAGACGTCAGACTGCCAACCCACTCAACAGTGCAGCCATCTGCTACTTGGATTCACAGTGTGCTGCTGCTCCGCACCACCTCATTAAGAACAGGACCCTTGTGAACCATAGACGGCAGCTTAGTCAAGTGGTTCAAGCAAACACCTTCCCTTGCCAATTGGAGAGGCTGCCGGCATCTCCTCTTCCTGGCAAATTGCTCTGCGCTGATCATGCGTCTCATAGCTCATTGCTTCTTCACGGTAAAGGTGGTAGTTTTTTTTCCTAAGCCACTTCCTTGTTACAAAATAGCCTTAAAATGCAAATATGATTAGATCAAGGATGTGTACAAAAATATTTATTCCAGGCGGGTTTGTGATCAAGTCACATTTTGATATATTTGCCATTGTAATTGTCAAACAGATGTTTCAATAAACTACATGCATAATAATCCACTTTTTTTATTGGTTTTTGAGGTAGGGTTTCATTTTAGCCCAGGCTGACCTGGAATTCACTATGTAGTTCTCAGGGTGGCCTCGAACTCATGGAGATCCTCCTACCTCTGCCTGGGATTAAAAATGTGTGCCACCATGCTTGGTTTATAATCCACTTTTTGGATAGCTCTTTTGCTTTGAATTTTATTTTCAAGTTTTGTGGAATTCCTATTACACAGTTTTTATTTCTTTGAAACAGATTTTCCAGGGCTTTCATCATGCATTTCATTTTTGTTCTACTAAATAGCCAAAGGCAGCTGCAAATACAAGTATTTATATTTGTCAGACAAAAATGAGTCTACTTACCCAGTTCGCACATCTGTATTTACCAGCAGCTAGAATGTGCTTTTAAAACTCTGTGCCTTCTAGGTACGCTATGAAAAAAGGCTCTTGTGGGTAAACAGAAGCTGAAAGTGGAGGGAGGGGGAGGCAGGCATCAGACCATATCCTCTTGCAAGTTTTTGAGACTCTAAAATATAACTTAGATTTCTGGGTGTTTATTAAGAAGTGTACTTTTGAGGGCTGGAGAGATGGCTCAGCAGCTAAGGCTTTTGCCTACAAAGTCTAGTGTCCTGGGTTTGATTCCTCAGTACCCACGTAAAGCCAGATGCACAAAGTGGCACATGCGTCTGGAGTTTCTTTGCAGTGGATGGAGGCCCTGGTGTGCACGTGCATATTCTCTCTCCCTCCCTCGTTTTCTCTCTCTCTTCCTCTCACTCTCCTTGCAAATAAGTAAATTTTTAAAAAGTTTACTTTGTGCTGAGAATGAGTGATGAACACTGTGATGAATGAGCCATCTCTCTCACACTCTACAAGGCTCAAAGATGGGGAGGAGTGCTTTGGAAAGCTGTTGTCGAGACATGAAAGTGCTGTTGTCATATGTATGTTGTCATATATATAAAATAAATTGCATTCATCTCTTAAAGGACCCATCCACCTCCTCATACCATCACCTTTGGGGTTAGGATTCCAACCCAGGAATTTCATGGGAGGCATTCTCAGACCATTGAGCTCCTCTTCCTGTTGTGTCTAAAACCCAGGACGGACAGGTGACATTACTGTACATAATTCTTGATTAATATCTATCTGGGGCTCATGTCACGACAGATGGAAACAATCCTCTCTGATCATCACTGATGTCTTCCAAGTTCACAATGCTTCTCTACCAAGAGCTCCGAGTCTGTCAACTGTCAGCTGTTAGGACCATTTCTCTAGTGTTGAAACTTTTTTTTTTTAAATCCCATCTGAAGCAAAATCTAATGCCACTGCATTTAGGTCATATCAACAGAACATTCTATCTCAGGGTAACCAGCTGGAGGGGGAATATTTTCTGGGTTCTGATTTGGAATACTTTCTCTTCAGAAGTTTGCAAATTGTCTCTACTGTTTTCTCTCCAACTGTAAGCCATTTCCCTCACTGCCGATGCCCTGCCGTTCTTCTCAGCGAGTTTGGAGGGGGGGAAGGTGTGGCATGAAGAGAAATGGCCAACCAACTACTCATCAACCCTGATTCGATGATATGATTTTGGCCCTTGGGAACTTGTAAGCCAATAGCTGAAACTTGTCTTTTGAATATTTCTTTAAG
The DNA here is from genome assembly GCA_004024765.1 of Zapus hudsonius. NCBI lineage: Eukaryota > Metazoa > Chordata > Mammalia > Rodentia > Dipodidae > Zapus > Zapus hudsonius. The sequence goes on from PVHP010002719.1 coordinate 24,006, forward strand.
TGGATCTCCTATGGGCTGTCTTGTCTAGTTTGAATCGGGGATGAGCTGGGTGAGGGAGAGAGAGGTACTGGAATGAGAAGTACTGTATTTGCAACTAAAACACTCATAGTTTGATGCTTGTATTTTATTCCATTAGTCTACTACTGTACCAATGTACACACACCGTTAGGTCCATTTCTGCAGCTTCTGCTTGGTTTCTGGTAATGATAAGGCTTCTGGCTTGTTTTTCAAAACATTATTGGCTATTGTTAAGTTCTTTTTATTTCCAAATACGTTTTGGACCCACTTTATTAATATACTTGAAATAAAAGTGTCCTCCTGAGAGTTTGATTGGGATTACATTGACTCTAAATCCAGAGTAAATTTAAAACATTGATCTTGAAAACATTGAGTCTTCCATCCATTAACAGTTTGTAAGCCAGTTAAATGTTTATCTTGGTAATTTTTTTGTTTTTAGTTCATAAAAATTGTAAATGTCACAATTATAAATATTATTCTTAGGTGACTCTGATTCAAAATGCATCCTGAAAATACATTTTTCATGTTTTAATTTGTTCAGTTGATCTCAAATAAGGATATGTAACTGTTGGAAAGTTTGACCCCAATTCCACAGCCATTCTCATAGCTTTTAGAATAATTCAAATTTTCTACATACACAATCATGAAATTGGTGACAATCTTATTATCTCTTTTCCAGTGGTCTTCTTTCCTCTCTGCTGCTTCTTCCTGGCTGTGCTGGAACACAAGTTCAAGGTTGGATAGAGTTGATGAGAGTGAACATTCTTGTCTTAATCCAACACCAATTGAGGGGAAAGATTCTTATTTTACCACTAAGTAGTATTCTAACTGGATGCTTTTTAATAGACAAATTTATCAGGATGCAAATTTCCCTTCTGTTCCTACTTTGCAATTTATATTGTTAATGATTTGTTTGTTTGCTTTCTCTGCATCTACTGACATGTGTTTTGTGTTATGTATTCTGTTGTATGATGAATTACATCAATTAATTTCCAAATGCTAAACCACTTCATGATATATTAGCCATCTTGTATATGGAAATTTAATTTGATAATATTTTGCTTAGTATCAGAGCATCTACATTTGTGAGACATACCAACTCCTGAGAAGAAGCAAGGTAAGTAGTCAGCCTCCTAATCATTTTCTAAGGGCATGGTTCTAGGGAAGAATGACAATAAATAACACAGGCAAATCTTGTATGCACAGTGATGTCAGACTTCATGCAAATGACGTTAATTTCTAGGAGGTCTGTCTTTAAGAAGTGCTTTCACTGAAAATCTGGTGATCATGATAAGTCAAGTCAGACTGTATAAAATTATGGATGCTGCTGCCTGGGAAAAATGCTGAGTGACATTTATAATCACTTGGGTAGAAGAAGGAAAGAAGCCATCACCTGCATGTGTGCTGCACTTGATGGAAGGTGGTTCTCAGTGTGGCTACATAGCTCATCCAGTGCAAGAATGAGAAGCAGGGCTGAAGAGATGGCTTAGTGGTTAAGGTGACTGCCTGCAATGCAGAAGGACCTGAGTTCATTTCCCCAGTGCCCATGTAAAGCCAGATGTACAAGGTGGTGAATGTTTCTGGTGTTCATTCAGTGACTGGAGGTCCTGCTGTACCCATTCTCTCTCTCTCTCTCTCTCTCTCTCTCTCTCTCTCTCATAAATAACTAAAATATAAAAAAAAAAAGAATGAGAAGCAAATACAGTCCAGGACTTTACTGCTTTGCCACACGCCATCATTAAGCCTAAATTTACCATTAGTAAAAGCTCATAATGAATGAAAACTTATTTCTCTCTTTCAGTTTGCTTCAATGGTCCTATTTTTTTTGTGGTGGCTCCATCTATAACAATCTTTCCTTTCTTGGTAATAAAAACAAGTTGGGAGAGAACTATGTTTTTCTATTCAGTTGAAAAATCATATAAGCTTGGTATTTTTTCCTCTTAAATATTTGGAAGAGTTTACCAACGAAGGCAAACCTTTGTATTTTCCCAACCTCAGACAATGCCATGAAGGCTCCTTTTTGCAAGGCAACAGTAATATGCACCCATGGGATGCCCATGTCTTCTCTCCTGGCTGCTGGGATGATGACTATGGTTAATTTTAACACAAAATCAGCAGAGAGGTGCTTGGAATAAAAAGACTAAATATTGCAGAATTGTAAATGTCACAATTATAAAATTGCCGTAAGAAATGGCATCTTCTGATAGAAGCTAGGAGAATATTCCTGAGATTAAATCTTATGGATACCCTCAGGGGCCAGAATATAAGACTAGACATGTAAGGGTTTATTTAGGAGCATTTCACTGGGGCACAGTGTTTATCAGCTGCTGTGGCCATTTAAATGTCTCTCACCCTGTGCCAGGACGATGGAGACAGACAATGAGGATACTCACATCGTTCCAAAGCAGAATTCCAGAAGCTGCAAAGAGCTCAACACTACAGTAGACTTAAACTTGCCCATAATGGCTCAGGGAATTTTGTGGAAGGGTGTGTGTGGGGGGGGGGAAGATTGTTAAAGTCATGATGGTGGGTGGATCTCCAGAGGCATTGTCCGCCCACCCAATGACTGACTGCTGCTCACACAACTCATAGCCCTCAACCCCACAGTGTATACCAGCAACCCCTCCGAGGACGGCCCTCAGTAGAATGGGGGCAGGGAGGAGGGAAATGGTGGTGGTGGTGGTACCAACACGTGACTTGTTTGCACAAAATTTCTACTTAATAAATAATAATTTAAAAAATCATGGGCTGAAATTTAATTGTCAATATGGTAGTATTAATTAGGAGATGGTGCCTTTGGAGGTAAGTCATGGAGGTGGATGAAATTCATCACTTTTCAAAGGAACTGCAGGGAACCATGTAGGTCCTTTTTGCTCCTTCACCCACTCCACTGTGTAGGAACATAGTGTTTCTTCCCTTTGGAGAATGTAGTTTGGAAACAAAGATCAGGCCTTCCCCAGATACTAAACTTGATGACATGTTAATATGGATTTCTATCCTCCCAATCTCTTGTCCTCTGTGAGGATAAATTTATGTTTTTTAGGAATAAATTGTACAACCTCAGGTATTTTGTTATAGCAGCACAAATGGACCAAGTTATCACCCTAGCAAGAACCCAAGGGATTAAACAAATTCTGATAGAGTTAGTTCTTAAAAACCTCAAAATAGTGATGGTTAATAGTAAGCAAAGTAGAAATGGCCACATTGTTCTGGTAAGCAAAAAAAAAAGAAGAAGGAAGGAAGGAAGGAAGGAAGGAAGGAAGGAAGGAAGAAAGAAAGAAAGAAAGAAAGAAAGAAAGAAAGGAAGGAAGGAAGAAAGGAAAGGGCTGAGAACTGTCCGAGAAGAAAGAAAGAAAGAAAGAAAGAAAGAAAGAAGAAAGAAAGAAAGAAAGAAAGAAAGAAAGAAAGAAAGAAAGAAAGAAAGAAAGAAAGAAAGAAAGAAAGAAAGGAAAGGGCTGAGAATTGGCTGTGCTGTAATGGAAATGTTGTGAGGCCAGAGGCTAGGAAACACACATGGTGTTGTTCCAAGGTAGGAAAGAGAAGGCACAGTTTACTGAGGCTCTCCAGAATGTTCCTAAGAAACCCAAGAATGGTAACAGACACCTTTAAATCCAGCACTCGGGAGGCTGAGGTAGGAGGATTCCTGGGAACTGGACGCCATCCTGAGACTACATAGTGAATTCCAGGTCAGCTGGGGCTAGAGCAAGACCCTACCTCGAAAATAACTAAATAAATCAACAACTATTTTAAAAAGAATGTTCCTAAGAGTGGTACCAGGGTCCTGGAGATAAGTGATAGCACCTATATATTTAGACAGGCTTGAAGAGACGAGGCAGTCACAGGCTGGGCTTGTTAATATCATTCAGGGTAATGGACCCCGACGTAATAGAGGTTCCTGAAGGGCTGCTGCTTAGTTACCAAAAGCCATGAGGCTATAATTATTGTAACAACATATGAAATTGGAGGGATAGTTAAGCGGGCTTGACTCACAGGGCGTTTGGGAGATGATTAACTGAAGGTAACACCCCTACTGCCAGTATGGAAGTATGATATACAAGATATAAAGAAGCCAGGCGTGGGGGTGCACATCTTTAATCCCAGCACTCGGGAAGCAGAGGTAGGAGGATCGCTGAGTTTGAGGCCAGCCTGAAACTACATAGTGACTTCCAGGTCAGACTGGGTTAGAGCGAGACCCTATGTTGAAAAATGAAAAAAAGTTCCAAGGAGGAGAAAAAATGAGAAGTTAAACAAAGGGCTGGTATGTGGCTGGCATCTTGATGCGTCAGGGCTTGATTTTTAGTTCCAGAACTCTTCGCCAGAGCACGTAGGTTATCTTGTTCCTTCTGGGCCTCTGGCCTAATGAGCTGCCTAAAAATGACATTGCTTTGCTGCTTATTTCCTATCACCAGTACAATGGTGTCTCACTTCAAATAGGAAAAGAATCCAATCTTCCTTCATCTTCTGGTTTCATTCAGGTCCTCTACGGATTAGAGAGACAATGCCTAATCACGTCAGAATCACAACCTGCGGAGTTAAGGTACCTTAAGGTCACACCCAAAAATGTTTAACCAGGTACCTGGTCATCCTGTGGCCCAGTCAAGTTGAAGATATATAACAAGTTATAATTTCTTAGGTATCAGACAGGGTATGTGAAGATTTCATAATTTTAACTCTCATGGGCAATTTCCCTTAAATATGTTGTAAATATAATCAACACTTTGTATATGCTTTAGAAGGTATCAAAGTTGGACTTTGTTCTGTAAGAAACTTACATTGGTTTGGCTGTATACTATTCTGGCTTGTTCTTAAATTCTCTTTTGTGGGGAGGGGGAGGCAGGGTAGTTTTAATCTGTCCAGTTTAGTCTTACTGGTATTATGTATAACTTTTCGGGAATCCTAATGCCTGCTTTTAATGGAGGCTGTCAACTATGGCTGGATGGAATGAAATGTTTCCAAATATGTTAGCTTTGAGAATTATTGGTGTTGAGCCAAAAGCAGAGGCTTCTATGCTTTTTCTGTGCATACCTTCCTTTCATGCTGGTATTCGGCCCTGAAATGTTAAGCTGCCCATTCCAACGTTAGTCGTTTCTTCTCAATTTAGCAGAAGCTCCCTGTTGAAGCTCCTAGAGAGCTGAGCTGACCTACAAAGAGGATGCTGCTGCAGGCCTCATCTGCTTCCCTCCTTCAGAGATCATTAGTTCCTGGGAGCCAGGTGCCCAGCGTCTGGGAAACTGCTTCCAACAACTGTTTTTGTCGTCTGCTAGCTTGCCAGAGATTGAACCTGCCACCCTGGGTATTCTAGGCAAGTGTTCTACCACTGAGCTACCAACCCTCGGCTTCTCGAGACATCAACAGGTCACCTTTTCATAAAAGTTTTGGCATATATATTCAGAGCTATGAATTTCCAGTTGGCATATTCATTATAGCCCTGGCTGCCCTTGAACTACATGGGATCATACATATGGGATCACAGGTATATGCCACCACCCCTGGGTCCTCATTAACATTTGACTTCATAGCAGCCCATGAGTTTTTTTGTTTTTTCTTCTTAGTGTGTGTGAGAGAATGGGTACAGCGCATGTGTGGAGCTTATCTGAGGCAAGGCCTCTCTTTCACTGCTGTGTTTGCTACACTAACCGGCCTCTATGCTTCTGGAAGATTCTCTGGACTTCGCTTCCTGTCTTGCTGAAGAGCTGGGGTTGCAGACACACTAGTTCCAACCTGTTACACATGGGCGGCAAGTGCTTTATCCACTGAGCTGTCTTTCCAGCCCAAATTTCCTTTGTCCACGGAAATAATTTAAAAAATATGTTCTGAATTCCAGTATGATTTACATTGTGAGTACGTTGCTTAAATTATAAAATCGGTAAATTTTCTTTTGGTGCGCATGGGCATATGCTGAGATCAGTGGACGGTCTTGGGTGTGTCCTCACCTTCGACCTCAAGTTATTCACCAGGGCACTCGATGGGCTAGCTGGCCAGAGAACTGGTCTCCACCTTGTAGTAAGTAGTAAGTGCTGGATTAGAGATACCCACTATGATGTCTGGCTTGAAGTGGGTGTCAGGACTGAACTCGGGTAACTCAAGCCCAAAGAGCACTGAGCCACATCTCTCGCCCTGGAAAAGTGTGGTTTTATTCATACTAAGTATGACTTCAATCTTTTCCCATTTGTTGAGACTTAATTCATGGTCCAGTGTGTGGCCACTGTGGGTCAATATTCTGGGGTACACTTTAAAAATCACATATTCCCAAGTTTTTAGATATAGTATCCAAAAACTTATAGTACATGCCTACCACAATGCATCCCATTTAGTGGCAGCTCAGCACAGACTGAAATGAGTCAAAAGCTCTTGTTTTAATAGTAACTGCAAGTTACTTAGGATGGTGATGACATCACCGCTTCCTTGCAGAGGAATGTTAAGTTAAATCATATAGTCTGCCCCATATTCTAATGTTAATGCAGGCCCTTTATGTGATGGGAATTACCCCAAAACTTTTGTGAGTGTGTTTCTAACAGCTTCTCCTCATTACTTGCTTGCTTTGTATCACTAGTGCTACACAGAAGTAGAAAACATGTCTTCTCTGCCTTCTTTCTTCAAGTTCTACTCACAGTCTAATAAGATCTCTCTAAATCAAAGCAAAACTAAAATAGTATCTTAGGAAAAGTTAGGGCTGGAGAAATGGCTCAGAGGTTAAAGGCACTTGTTTGCAAAGCCTGATGATGACCCGGTTTGATTCCCCAGGTCCCATGTAAACCAGATGCATAAAGTGGCACTTGCATCTGAAATTCAGTGGATGGAGGCCCTGGTGAGCCCATTGTTATTCAGTCTCCCTTTCTCTCCTTGCAAATAAATAACTTTTTTTTTAAGTTTAATGACGTTTACAAAACTCTTAGAGACACAAGAAATAATTTTATTTCTTCAGATTTTTTTGCAAACAATTCATGATTATTTCTGAGATTACATGAGAACAGACGATAACTAATATCTCTTCCCAATAGTCAAAGTTTTCAAGTAGAATTTTTTTTTTCAATTTTTCAATTTTACAAATTTCACTGTTACTTTTTCCTATAAACAGACACGAGTCAAGGTTAAAATTGTTTCACATACAGATTTCTAGTATAATCTTTTACAAGATCCCTTCTTGTTCTGTACACAGGATTTTGATTATTGAAAGGATAAGGGAAATAGACTTATACCTGTCTAACAGGGCATGAGGCAGGCTTCTAAGTGGCTTCTGTGTACTTGGCCATCTCTGACACCTGGTTCCAGCTCTGGGCTCACAGTGCCTCACTTCAAGCAAGCACCTGGATGCAGCTTCATTTTCCAAAGCTTCTCATGCAGCACTACGGGATGCAGGCAGGGTCTCTCATGACCTAGGCAGGTGGGGGAGTTAACATCCAAAGGAAGAGCCCTCAAGACAGAGGAGGTAGCAACTGATAGAGAAATGCTTCTCCTCACCCCCTCTGCCCCTCAGACAGACAGGCCTGAAGTAAAATTGACTAAGAATCTAGAAGTTTCTGCATGATGTAAGCGTTGACCATAGTGGGCCACTGATAATGCTGCCTGGTTTTGCTTGGATCTTTTTCCCTTGTGGCCCTGTTCACTCCTCTCTTTCATTCTTGTTCCCTGGGATCATGTTCCCAGGCAGAATGTCTCTATTTCTTGCCTTGGGCTCTGCTTTCAAGAATAACCTAGATGAAAGCAGCAAATTACTGGTACATTATATAGCGTGGGGATGGAATTTACAGTTTACAATTGGTAGTTTCCATCTTCTTCCTTTTTGAAAGCTCATCCAGAGCAAAACTACTGAAGAAAAACCCAAGGGGAACCGATCAGCTTATAAGTTCGTACAGAAACTTCTCTGGGATCATGACTCCATGCGCCAGGCATGTTTCCTTCACGACCAATTCAGCAACCTGGGTGAATCCCACAGTGTAACATGGAGAGCGCCCATTCTATGTAACCACAAAAACCTTTCTGCTGCTTTGGAAACAGGCATATCGAATATCTGATAATCCTTGGAAAAAAGCTAGGTCAATAATTCTTTATGATAAGAAAATTAAACATATTTTTTAAATGTATGTTTTCCTGGGACACCAACAGAGCTTTCTTCCTTCATGAAAAAAAGAAAGAGTACCCTGAAAGACAGAATGAATTATTAGGAATAAATTAAGGTATGCACATCTAAGTCAAAATGTTAACAATTATATTTTGCAATCATTTGAGGTTTTATTGACACTATAGAAAGAAACTGATTAAAATCTCTCCCTTTTGAAAATTCTACTTAGTAAATTAAATTCTGTTTAGTAAACTAAATAACTAAACTACATTATACTTAGAATCAGAGCTGTAGATAAAAATAAACAAGAAATGGCATTATTGTCTGAATCATGGGTCGTCATGTGTGTTGTCCCCCCCCATAAAATTCATATGTTGAGCTGGGCATGTTGGCGCACGCCTTTAATCCCAGCACTAGGGAGGCCTGGGCAGGAGGATTGCTGTGAGTTTAAGGCCACCCTGAGACTACATAGTGAATTCCAGGTCAGCCTGGGCTAAAGTGAGACTCTAACTCAAAAAAAAAAAAAAAAAAAACATTTTGAAATCCTAACACCCAGACCCTTCCTTATAACTGAAGTGTATCTGGCAAGCAGGGTCTTGGGGAGGTGATTAAATGAGGAGCTTAGGGTGGGCTACACAGACACTATGGGTGCTCAAGCATACAGGGGAAAAACCCTCAGAAGAAACCCAACCTTGCCTCCATAAACGTCTCTCATGCATTGGCTGCGGCTGAGCAGAGGCAGAGCATTGAGCACTGCAAGCTGTGTTCGGCTTTGTTCAATCTCAGGTCTCACTGAGAAAACAAACAACAATGGAACAAAGATCCGAGGAAGAGTTAGAAACCGGGTATGTGGGGAAGGAGTGACCCCGAAGAGGGAAAAGCAATTCTTAAGAGTTCTGAGCTGGAGGAAGCCCCTTGTGGTTTGAGACACAAGCATCATAAGTTGAATTTAGAGCGAGGGAGGCTATCACTACATACACAGCCATCTTGGGATGACATTTTGACATTAACAAGCCTGGGACGCTGCTCCTGGCCTTTGGTGGGCAAAGCAAATGTTCATTAGAGCTACAGCTATGCTCCCATCTAATGAAGTATTTTTTAATGCCCTATTGCTTATTCAGATCAATGGAAAAACTCATAGTTATTTACAATAATTTTAATTCCATTAATGACAAACTTTCTCACTAAACAGCAACATTCCAGATGAAATACATTTGATAAAATTGTGAAATTTTCTATTAATATCTTTTCAAATATTTTTCTGCCTCATACTCTTTCTCCTTGGCAACTAGGAGTCCAATTTTGTGTGTTAGGTTGCCTGACAATATTGCACAAGTCACTGATACCCTGTTTATTAAAGGGGTATGCTTGTCTCAGCATACTTTAAATTTGTACAATTTCTATTGACCTATGTTCAAGTTTCATGAAGTATGTCCTGTGTGTCCATTTACTGATAATCTTATCAATAATTTGTTGTCAGCTCTAGGGGTTCCATTTCATAATATTACTTATAATTTCTCTCAAAAACTTCTATGTCTTTATTGTATCTACCTTAAGTAAAATCCATTAATATATTTATCATGGTTATTTTATACGCCACTAATTCCAACATCTGTTGGTTTGTTTCACTGGACTTATGACAAAGATGATAATGAACTCAATTGAGAAATGCATTATTTTTTCCAGAAAAGATTTAATTCCTACTGGGTAGCTAAGATAAAAAGAGATCCTTACTTTATACTGGATTTCAATACCAACTTTAGGTATATCTATACATGCAAAAAATATGAGATGGTAACATAGAATGTCCTGGGGACAGATAGATGAATATTTTTTGTAGGTTAAGCAAGGTGCTAACCATGAATAAATACATTTATCAAAATCTAGCAATGAGATTATTAGAAATCCAGACTATAGATGAAAGGAATGTTTGATTGTAACACACACCTAGAGTTTCTAAGTCAAGTACAAATGACAATCCCATAGAAAAGACCCATCACTAAGAAGGATATCTTTCGCAGTAACACTAAACCTAGGAATAGCCCACCTGTGCAATACAAGTCAATAAAGCCCTCTTTGTCAGAAGAGCCAATTCCAGTCACATGTTCAAAACAGGGAAATTTACAAAACCGAAGTAAGATGTTGGTAGCTGGGGCTGGAAGGGCTAGGGGGAGATCTGGAGGGTAAGCATCAAAGGGCACGGAGTTGCTTTTCAGCTGAGGAAAAATGTCTTCAAATGACTGTGGTAGTGAATATACTAAAAACAAGTTGAATTGGACACTTTGTATGGAGAATTGCATGGCATGGATTACATCCCAATGACGCTGTTAAGAAACAATGGCAATATATAAAAGATATTATGTGTAGATTTGAAAAGCTGAATATCAAATTGCATAAAAGTAAAATAATACTTTAAAAGACCTGTTACATGCATCAACGTGCTTGATCTCATGTCATGTAGACTGAAAAGAAGAAATGCTATAGAATAATTATTGAATAATTGATTTATGCCAAGAATAATTCATCCGAGGCAATGAGGGGAATGGGAGGGAGGATGAAGGAGGCTTGTAATCGTGTCTCTCTTGACCTAGGCTGTGGCTGCCAGGGTTATGTGACCTGGAAAGTTTACTGAACTGTATTCATAATTTGTGTACTTGACGCTGTACTTCAACAAGCTAAATCTCTTTAAAAATCTAAATGTTCAATAAACTGACAGATCAAGCGTGCCCAAGGAGGACTAAATGAACGCATCAATATTTCAAGCTATATTTTGTGGGTAGAAATTATGGAGAATTTAAATTTTCTTCTATGTTCTCCAAATGGTCCCACCGTGGGAACGGCACCCCATTTACCTCTAGAAATAGAAGGCTTATATGAAAATATATCCGTTTGAGTTACCTCGCATTACTTTTAGTGAAGTTCATTCACGCTGGAGCCTCTGTTCCCAGGAGAGGACGGTCAGTCACTGGCGTCCAAGGTCTTCCCCGAGCACGGGACGGCCGTCACGGAGACCCGCTCGCGCCACGCACGGCCGTGGGGTTTCTACGAAGTTGTCAGAATCCAAGAAGACCACGACGCGCGGCTCTGGCTCTGCGCGGACCCCTCGATGGGCTCAGTCCGGAGCAGCTGCACAGGTGCTCACCTGGGCGGGGTGAGGGAGAGCGCAGGGCGGGCCGGGGGTCACCCGGGTCTGGAGGCTGACGGGGTCGCGGCTCCCAGCGAGGGCGGCAGAAGCGGCACCGTCCTCCTCCTCCCCAGTGCGGCAGCGGAGCAGCGCGGCTCTGAGCAGTCCGCTCCAGCGCCGCAACTTTCCTAGGAGCTCAGCCTGGGCGCGCCCAGCCTCTGCGCATGCGCAGCGCAGGTCAAAGCGCCACCGCTAGGTTCTTCCCACCACAGGGACCCACCACCTCTAGGTCCCGCCCACCATGAGCCCGCCCACCAGAGGCCCCTCCCACCGCCTGCCCCACCCACTCGAAGCCTCGCCCAGCACGAGGCTCCTCCCACCACAGGCTCCGCCCACGCGAAGTTCCTCCCACTGCTAGGCTCCACCTACCTCCAGCCCCGCCCACACCACACGAGGCTCCTCCCACCACGCTGCTTCGCTGTGGAGAAGAGCGCCCCCGCCGGTGCGCGGGTGCGTGAGGGTGGAAGGGCGGGGCAGGATTCAGATCTTGAAAGGGGTCTACAGGCTTCACCTTTAATTATGGCCGCTGTCTGACCCGGGCGGGGCCTGGCTGGGGTGGGCGGAGCCAGGGCTGGGCAGAGTGGGGCCTGGCTCTGGTGGGCGGGGCCTGGCTGGAGGTGGGCGGAGCTGGCTGGGAGGCCTGCGGTGGGGGATTAACAGGGCTGGGTTGGGGGCTCGGCAGCATCCCTGGCCTCGCCCCTGGCTCTCAAGGGCCAGCCTCGTGGTTTCTAACATGTTTCTAATATGTTTTAATTAACCACCTTGTTCCCAAAATGTCCTTTTAAACTGCATTTTTGTTGGTAAACTTAAAACTGGCGTTGAAGGAGGATCAAATATTGCATTGAGTAGAATGTCCTTCAATTCAGATATTTCAGATGGCTTCCTCAAATAATATTGGAATCCTGCGTAGACGATGCTATCTATGTCCAGTTCTCTGTTTTCTTAACTCCCAACAATATCTAATTTTTAAAAGTTCATTCTCCCTTTTAGCTCAGTCATTTGGGATACTGCTTTTTCCCACCTACGTGAATTTCCAAATTGTGCAAAGGTTTATGTCTACCTTTTCCCCATTGGTTAGATATTCTCATTTGCTAAATGTATGCTTTTTTAATTAAAAAATGTCTTCTCATACTTTAAAAAAATTTTTAATTAGTTTTATTGTTAAGTAGAAACTCGGTATGCACAAATCATGTGTTGGTACTAATTTGTGCTATCTTAATTTAGAGATTGCACAACATATTTCAGTTGCATTTCAGTATCTGGTTGGGCTAGGCCTGCCTCATCGCTGCTTTTTGTTTAAAATTTAATGTTCTTGCTTATTTATTTATTTTGTATAAACTATAGAAACTTCCTCTGTTAAAATACTCTTAAGAAGCTGTCAATAATTTGTGATATATTTTCCTAATGAGCAGAGTTTAATTATCCTCTTATTAAAGTCCTAGTTTTGTGACTTTCTAGAAAAATTTCAAGTGTTTTTTTCATATAAAATTTTTACACTTCTTGTTAAATTTATTCCTAAGATATTTCTGTTTTGTCTTGGTGGTATAAATGGGGTCATTTTTTTCTATATTCCCTATGATTGCTTGCTATCTAAAACAATGCACATGTTGATTTTATATGTAATTTTATAACTTGCTATGGTGCTTAGTCTTCCCTTGGTTCTGGGAGCTTCCTGATGACACTACGTGCATCTCTGCATTTGTATATAATCATAGTGATTATTCATCAAAGCTCCAACCGCCCATCTTCGGCTCTCACGCTTCTCCCTCAAATGTTTCCAGGGTCCTTCCTTTCTGCCTTGTCAGAATCCCAGTTTCACGTGGTTTCACACATCACAGCCCCAGGCCTGAAACTGCCTGGCTCCCAGACTCCTCCTGTCTTCGCTGAAAATGGTTTGGAGACTAATGTCTGTGCATTTAAGGATGCTCATGGCTAAATGGCTTGTTATTACTTCTCAGCTCTTCCAGTACAAAAATTTAGAAAATATATAGTTTTAAAAAAGAAACAGACAGGCATAAATTGCAGTAATATTCAAGTTATAATGAAGGATTATGGATGTTTGTTTATTGGATAGTATATTGCACTTCTTTTATGCCAAAGAGTGTACTTCCTAATGATATTAATATGATTATCCTTTCTCATAATAACTACAAGCAAAAATGCTAAACATAGTTTCATCTATCAGGCTTACTTTTTGTTGCTTTAAAATCTAAGTTGTTTAATTTAAAAGAAAATTATATCCAAACTGGCAAAAGGTGACATTCTTTTTGACACTCTTTTTGAGTAGAATGTCTAATTCATTTATTTCATTCTCTAGTTTGTATCGACACAAATATTGACACCTTTGAATTTTATCATGAATAGTTATATCATTGAATCTTGTTCTGAACATTTTCAAAGACTCCAATGTCATATTTTAAATTCCCTTTATGCTACATTCAAAAATTCAGGGGGGGGGGGCGCTGGAGAAATGGCTCAGCGTTTAAAGCACTTGCCTACAAATCTGACGACCCAGGTTCGCATTCCCAGTACCCACATAAGGTCAGATGCACAAATGGGCACATGCATCTAGAGTGTGTTTCAGTGGCTGGAGGACTTGCAAATAAATAAATAAATAAAATATTTTTTAAAATTCAGGGTGAGATGTTTACTTATCTCTTGATGTTAGACATTTCTACTAGTGTCATACTACATAGGAAATATTATTTGTCTTATATTTATATAATTTATCGAAGTATATCATATCAAAGTATTTTTATGTACAAAACTATAGTCAACTGTTTTTGTTATTCTTGTCTTGATAAGTCTATTACACTCTATTATTTGTGTCTTTCAGTTTTTGTAGGGACACTATACTTTTTGTATAAAATGCTGCTGTGATATTAGGTGTATATGTTTTCATAAGTCTTTTATTTTCACCATGAATCTTAGTCTTACCTTTATAAGATGTTCTCTCTAGATAGTTTGTCTGAATGTCGCCTTACTGGATTTCAGAAAATCTCAGTTCTTTTTTATTGGACTTTTCTTCCTATACTTTTGTCTATCATTTCTTTCCATTTTTCCTTCTTTAATTTTCATTTCTGATTTGGCTTGTTTTGCACATGGCATTGTTGGCTTTCCCTTTGTTATCAACTCCACATTTTTCACCCTTTAAAAAATGACTGATGTCAGTTTTCTCACACATAATCTTAGCACCTGAAACCAAGAGTTTATTTTGTGGTCATTAATGCTATGGAGGTGACCAAGGGAGCTGGAGACGATAGGAAACACTGAGGAGAGAGTGGATATTCCACTTTAAATTAGAGTCCTGATGGAAAGGTGGTTTGCACAGTCACTTGAGGTAGGTGAAGGAATGGGCCTTTGGATCAATGAGGCAGAACTGTTCCAGACAGAGAACAGAGTGGGCAGAGGCCACGATGTGAGGCCAGCAGCCAGTGTGGGCAGACTGAGCACACTGCCAGCCATTCCTTCCCAGTGACTCTCGTCTCACCTCGGACATTTCTGCTTGTTCTTTGTGCCCTGCCTCCGAGCACATCAGACACAGATCTTGACGGCCCTTGGCTGCTGACCACAGGGGGAAATTATATGACACATATATGCACACCCAGTGACAAAACATTCAACTTCTATACTCAGAAACTTGACGCAAGGCAAGAACATGACTGGATCTTTTGAGTTCTTTGAAAAGCCAACTCCTCGGTTTAAAAGTCTTAGCTTCTTTTTAAAAATGAATTATTATTATTATTATTGCTATTTAAAAAATCAGAAAACTGTGAGAGAGAAATGGGAGAATGTGTGAGGCAAAAACAGGGACAAATAAAACTTGTAGTCTAGTTGTAGTTGTAGTTGTAGTTGTAGTTGTAGTCTAGTTGTAGTTGAGGATGGGACCAGAAGGGACAAGCTATATTTATATACAGGGCTACTTCTTCCTTCTCTACGGGTTTATTTGGAAACATTTTAATTCTGTTTTTTCTCTTTTACCTTTATTTTTAAAGGCACATTGTCACAGTGACACACTGTCTGACTAAGTCACAGCTCATCTGGAAAACTGAACGGTGCATTGTAACTAGGACACAAGACAAAGGACTTCATCTGCGAGCTGAGGTCATCGCTCAGACACAGACCCGGTGCAGAAATGGAAGTGTTTCTCAGCGACAGGGACAGGTTGGACAATTCTTGGTGTGCTGTTGCCCTCTGCTGGCCTCTGGAAGCACCGACTGTGGCTTTCACGACTGGGATTAGTGTGTTGTTCCCAGAGAAATCAGTGATGTAGTTGAAGATTTACAAACAGAATGGCTTTCTAAAAGGCTGACTATCAGGTAAATTACAAAGCAGATTTCTCCTAGTCTCTGATAGGTCCAAAAGAAATCTGACTCACATTTTGGGAGGGTTGGTGTGGAATGGTTGGATAATGAGTTCTAGTTTTCTTTAAAGTTGGTGAGAGGAGCAGAGACCAAGGGATAAATCCGTAAAGATGGAGCAGGCAGCAGACAGAACATGGAGGGGAAAAAGTGGAGAAGGTGGGGGGTGAGTTCTTTGCTTTCAAGGAGGGCAGAGCTGCTTAGTCCTGCACAGGCTGGCACTCATTCCTCAGGGAGCTGGGACAGAGGGGTCCATGGAAGAGCTTGGGTGGGCATTTGTGAGCTTTGGTCCTGTGAGTGGTTCTGGATTGCATCATGGACATTTCCCAGAGCCCCTGGGACCATGCACTGAAGCCCCTGGCTCAGGGCAGAGGCACACTATTGGAGCTTATTTCCTGGGTGCTTTTTCAGCTTCTAAGGTCAGGGACTGTCACTTACCTGAACGTCCATCATGTGCGACTGTGTATGTCTGAGCATGGGAAACGGTGTTATGTCCAGAGCTCTGATCCCCAGAGGCTATCAATCCAAATTGCTTAATTCCCTAAATTCCATGTTCCTGAGATGTGAATCTTCTTGATAAGTGTCCTGTAGGATTTATTGTTAAATTATATTTATATTTTTTCTTCTTCTCCTGAAGTTCTAGGTACTCACATAGAAAGCTTAGAACTGGGGGGGGGGGCTTGGCTCAGTGAATAGATTGCCTGCTTAACATGCATGAAGCCATGAGTTTGATCCTCAGCACTGAAAAAATAGGGTTTGGTGACACAGGCCTGTAATCCCAGCACCCAGGAAGTGGAGGCAGGGCCATCGAAAGTTCAACGTCATCCTCAGCTACAGAGTTTGAGGCCAGCTTGTGCTACATGAGACCATGTTTCAAAAACAAAAAAGTAAAAGTTCTTTCTGGAAATAAATATATATTTTTCTTTTTAAATTATTTATTTATTTATTTGCAAGGAGAGAGAGAGAGAGAGAGAGAGAGAGAGAGAGAGAGAGAGAGAGAGAGAGAGAGAGGCCAGCTGCTGCAAACCAACTCCAGATGCAGGCCTCACTTTGTGCATCTGGCTTTATGTGGGTACTGGAGAATCGAACCCAGGTTGGTAGGCTTTGCAGGCAAGCAATTTAACCACCGAGCCATTTCTCCAGCATTTTTTTTTATAAAGAAAGATCAAAACTATTTTCTGTTAAGTGGCAGGAATTAGGGTGGCTTTATTTTTTATGACTGAAAAATGTCCTGTATATATACTATATTTTCTCTATCCATCCTTCTGGTGTTGGACCTCTAGTTTAGATTCCTAATTTAGCTATTATGAATAGTACTACAATAAATATCGATGTGCAGGCATCACTGTGATATGTTGATTTAGAGTAATTTTTCTTGGTTTTATCAGAACAAATCAAGCTTCGAAGGAAAGGTTAGTTTTCATGGAGAATGAACTCACTAATTTTAATTGAGTGCCTCTGATTATGACAAGTAAATTATACACTCATTCAAGTGATCATTATTAGCACTTATATTTATTCTCCTTTGAGATATTTTCTAATTATTTATAAACAGGAAGAGTAAATAAAACATATCCAGAAAAAAGTAGAGAAAGTGTATTGCACATAAAATTTATATATAATGTATACTTTCAAAAGCCTATTGTCCAGGGGTGAATGAGAGGGTGGTAATGGGAGGGTTGGGGGGTCTCATACAGTAAACTAAACTAATAATGAATTGGCACCATAAAGCCCTTGCTTTTATACAGTAAGCCACTGAGGAAGCTGAGGGCACCACCTGGTATGAGGGGCCATGAATAGAATGGGAGGAAGTCTAACCCCAAGAATAATTGCTCAAGCCTGCATCTCCCTGTCACAGTTATTGGTTCCTTCCCACACTGAGCTGTTGATCAAAGAGACCCATGAGGTCCCCAAAATGTGACAGACTTCCGTCAAAGCTCTTGAATACCAGGCCCAGGCCTAAGGTAAGACCCTACTGCTGAAGAAATCACAAAGTGTCATTAAACAACACCAAGAGATCCTGTTAGATCCAGAATGGTAACCAGCTCCCAGATGGTAGCATGTGTAGCACTGGAAGGTGTTGCATGAGCTGCCAGGGGAAATTGGTCAATGATATTTGGAGAAAGCAGAGACCACTGATATACAATATAGACAGTTGTCACAAGAATGCTGAACACGCCGCTGTATGGAAGAGACCAGCAAGTCAAGAAATGCTCATCTGTGCAATAGTGGCACTAAACTGAGGAGGGTAATCAACAACTTAATGATTGGCTAAGAGATCTTCTTAGTGACAAGGAACCCTTAACTGGAACTGGGATCCATGGCATAATCCTATGGGGACCAAGATCTCAGTCTCCTAGGGGAAATTCCCACTACCAGAGAGCTACAGAGAGGCTACACCCCTTAGGAGCTAGCCAAAATAGCAATGTTGTCTCATTTAACCTATATTGATCTCACTCTTTGAGGAAGATTCTGTTTGTATTTTTCAGAAGGCAGTGAGAGAGCCAGGGACAACCCAATACCACCAACAAGATATTGGATGAAGGCTGACATCCTGGCAGGAGACAAACCACACCTAGCCTTCACACTGTGCCCAAAAGAAACCTACAAGAAAGTGACAAGACAAACAGCAGACCAATCACCACAGCAAGTCTGATAACCCAAGAAAGGTCAATGGAGACAGGCACCAATGATACCCAACACAACCCAGGGCAAAGATCCAGGGATACTTAAGATCTCAACAACCAAGCAGACTTAATACTCACCCATCATGACTCAAGGAACTGAGCGGAAAAGGGGTCAGAATGATTGTAAGAGACATGGTGGGGGAGAATATCCAGAGACATTGCCCCCCTCAGTAACAATACACAAGGGGGAAGGAAAAAAAAATAATGGAAACCTGGCTCCCTCTGGTGCAGTTCATACCCCCAACCTATGGACAGATCCAGTATGCGCACCAAGGAAGGACCCCAGTGAGTAGGGGACAGAGAGGAGGGAAACAGGGACACCTTCACAAGATTTGCTCATACAATGTATATACTTATTCATAAAAATTTTTTTTCAAGAAAAAAAAGCCTGTCCAATTTTTAAGCTTCTCTGCCTGCTCCTACAAGTGCCTGGTAAATGCCCATTCCCTAACCTATTCATTATTATTTTCACAGGATGTTAGACACGTTTATGACCTCCTAGTTTGCCTATAATCTGGACTACACAATTTAGCACCTAATTATATTGTCTCAGATTGTTCATTATTGTATCATTATAAGATTCTGTCCCCTCAGGTAAATCTTATGAGCTTAAAAGGCATGAACCGTGTCTTTCCATTCCAAGTTTCGTAGTATTGGAGACAGCGTACACATGGGAGAATTTTAATTGGTAAAAGTATATTAAGTAATTCTATTACCTCCAATTTCAGAGAATGTATCTATGGAACATCTTTCATGACTATGGACTTGAAATGACAGAGGTAATTCTTTCCATTTTCCCAAGAAGTTTGCCATCGTGGGGAAAAACCAAGTCAAGGGATTGCTTTGACCAGAAAAAAAAAAAAAATTAAAGGCTTTCTTTCTCTTTTTCCTTTCGTGTTAGACCAGGGCAGATTAAAAGGTATTCATTCTGTTATACTTGCTTTGAAAGCATTTTGGTTTTGACCTTTCAGATTTTTGTTTGCATTCAGATCTTTGTAAACATTTTGATTACTGAATGTTTGGTGTGTCTCTACGAGCATTAAACATTTTTTTCCCTCTGTTACCACTCCTCAAAAGAAGGAGGAATTTTTTTTTTTGGAGTGGGGAACCCTGCTACTTGGTACTCCAGCTGGTAAAAGTATTTGACTAAAAAATAATTGGGGAACTTAATGAAAAATAAATTGGGTTTACATTTCCCACAATGGGGAATCCTAAATTTTCATTTATTTTGGTCTTTCTTTCTCTCTTTCTCTCTCTCTCTCTTCTCTCTCTCCCTCCCTCCCTCCCTTCCTTCTTCCTTTTCTCTCTCCCCCCCTCTTTCTTTCTTTTCAGTTTTTCGAGGTAGGGTCTCACTCTATCCCAGGCTGACCTGGAATTCACTATGTAGTCTCAGGGTGGCCTTGAACTCATGGTGATCCTCCTACCTCTGCCTCCCGAGTGCTGGGATTAAAAGCTTGTTTTAAAGGCATGCTTGGTTCACTTCTTTTTGAAATGCTAAAGTCCTAGGCAACAGTATTTTTTTAATTCAAAAATGTCATAAATGTACAGTCTGCTTCCATTAGAATTTCAAAACATCTAAAAATGATTAAAATAATCAGTAACAGTTCTACAATCTATGGGTAAGTTAAAAGGAGATATTAAAAACAAGTTAGATCAATGAATTTGAGGTATCTCAGAACCAATGATAAATAATAATAAATTAATAAATAATAATAAATAACTAAATAAGAATAAATGATAAATGCAGAATCCATTTTTAGTCTCTTTTCTCGCATCTTTTCTGACCTTGTCTCTTTCCTCTCTCTCCAAGCAGAACAAAATCCTATATCAAAAGAAAAGATTGTCATTTGTAAGGTAAAACCCAGGGGACTTCCATCCTAGATTAAAATCCTTCATTGTCAAGGGACTGTCTTTAAGAATAGTCCACACCCATGTCTCAGGGGTGCTTTCACCCTTCCTTCGCCAAAAGCTTATGTTTTTGTTGGTAGAAAAATCTTCAACTCTGCTTAATACTAGCTCCTCCTAAAATCCTCTAACTCCTAGATACAATCCTAATTGTGATCCATAGAGGTCTAGGGAAACTCCTCAGACTATTAAACGTGACATTGTGGAGCTGTGTCAGTCCCTTTGGAAGCTCACAAAAGATCCATCTAAACATTGTGGATAAGTCTTGATAATTCTGCTTCTCCTTAGCTCTATCCTTGGATTGAATGACAGCTTGGTTTCTTTGCCTTGATCTAGTTTTCTGGCTCCAAAAAACCACTTCTCCCCTAATCTTTCCCTGTCTATCTCATTGCTTCATTTTTACCAGCTCTGTAAACCAGTAATAGCATTAAGCAAAGAGGCTCTCCTTACACATTGCTCTACCAATCTGCTTTCAGCCTCACTTAGAGATACTTGTATTGCTAACTAATCTTATGAGCCTGGTCTTTCTGGAGCTACATGCTTGCCAGAGCACATTTTAAAGTTTTCCTAGCTTTGAAGACAAAACTAGATAATTTTAATACATGAATAAGATGTTTCCCTCTGAAAAATTCCTCCTCTATCCTTTAGCTCTCAAAAACAAATAAAGCTAATTATCTGCTGTTGATCGATGTATCAAGTCTTACCTTTGATCTTCTGTGTTTCTGAGTCTTACATCTCAAAAAGAGAGGATGTAAACTATCCACTTAATTTTACTTTCTTGGGGTGCACCTACAATTTCTGTATTTGTGTCATTTATGCCCATGATCTTTATATGTTTGTTTTTATATGCTGTTTTGTCCAAAAAAGTGACAACATAAAGTATCTTGTGGCCACTTCAACGTCTCATTACTCTTATTTTTGCTTTTAATATAGTTTTGGGATACCAACTTAAAGTGTGTGTGTGAATGTGGATGTTTGGATGATCTATTAAAAGGTCTTATAAGTATATATTCATAAACTTAAGTGCTCATAGCTTCTTAAAACTTGTAAATGTTATCTTTAGTGTTACCAATTGTTTCCTACAAACTTAGAAGTGGTTTGTTTGGGTAATGTAATGTTCATTAAATTCTCAAGATGGGAGTTTCACTAGCATTGGCTACATAGATATTGATGATGATTTTCTTCCCAAACAGATTTTACAACAATTCTATTTCATTGTTTTTCGATGGTCATAGGTAATAAAAATAAGACAACAAAACACCCCTAAATAGTATTACTAAAGGCTCTTTATTTAGCTTGATGACAATGAATTTCTTTTCAAGACTGATATACAAGTGCAAAATATAGAATTTTTCCTTTTTTGTGCTCAGTGAGAATCTTTAACTTTTCTTTTTTCCAGTGAAGATTACAGAAGATGCAGTGGCATTCAGAATCTGGGAAGGCCTAGTTGTGGTCTATTATCAAGTCTTAAACTTGGATCTTGTATTTTTAGATCAATTTTAACTTAAAGTTCTAATATTACGAAGTAAAAAATGGGGCTGGAGAGATGGCTTAGTGGTTAAGATGTTTGCTTGCAAAGCAGAAGGACCCGAGGTTGGTTCCCCAGGACCCATGTAAAGCCAGATGCACAAGGTGGCGCATGTGTCTGGAGTTCCTTTGCAGTGGCTGGAGCCCCTGGAGTGCCCATTCTCTCCCATTCTCTCTCAAATAATAAAATAAACTATTTATATTAAAAAAAAGAGGTAAAAATGTTTGCCTACCTGTGTTTTCCTCCTTCAAAACAGTTTTTTTTAAGGTTTTAAAAGCTTTTTATCAATGTTTAAAAAGGTCATTTAAAGGCTCTGTTTTTAAGATCTAAAATTTCTGCTTTATTTATATTAAGTCATGTCTTTTTAAGGTTAGGTTTAAGATTGAAAATTAAAAAAAATAGCCAGACTAATGCTCTAAAATATAACCTAACAATGATGGAAACAAATAAGAACTATAAAAACTTTGTTTGTATTTAATCTGTATATATATTTATATATGTAATGTATACTGCATATATGTTTATATATGTAATATATATATATATATATATATATATATATAGTCTCTCTGTTTTTATTTTTGTAATGCTATATCATGTCAAGTTAACCTATAAGTAATGGTCATATAGATGAAAACTGTTATTTCAGGTTAGTCCAGATTTCTTTTAAAGGAATAATATAATTAAAACTTTAAAAAGTTATAGATAATGAAACAACCTGAATCAAGATTTTATTTGATATGTCCTTATCTTAATTCAATTACACCAAAGTTTTTATTGCTTGAGTCGGCTCTCAGCATCAAGCCTTTGCCTTAGCACAATTGCTCCCACCTGGGGAATTTTAAAAAGAAATATTTACTCTAGACCTAAAATCCAAAATGGATTAGTGACTTATTTCTGCTTTCAGCTTTGAGTAATGAACATATTTGAATAAACCGTATACGTGCCTACAGAGCTCTACAGATTCATCATGAAAAATGTTTTAAAAATGCCAAGATGTTGTCTTGTTTTGATTGCCTTTGTTAACAGTTTTCTTTTTCTAAGGCAACACTGAAAAGGAGAAAGTAACTTCCTCCAATCCAGAGAACTGGTTTTAGAGATATAAAGGTATATTCCGTATCTATTAAAGATATAAATACATTTCTAGATTTGAAATGATAAATAAAACATCTACATCAAAAATTACTAAATTCCTGAATATGATATGTTAAAAATAAAGGTTATTAAATTTTTTGTGGTTCAAAATTCAAATTTGTTAAATATGATTTTTATTTTAGTAACGTTTACAAAATGCCTAATTCTCTGTTTCCAACAATAAATTTTTTAGGTGGCACTATACTTTTACTTATACATACCAATTGGTTTACAGACTAAGGTTTAATTTGTTATGCCTATTTTTAAAAAAATTAAGCCCTAAGGATATTGGTTACATAAACAAATGACATTGATAGTTTGTCAAAACTTACCAAAACACTTGGCTTCCTTAAGACAATGCTGTTTAGTTCTTCTAAATCTAAGGTATTTGCTTTTAGAAAACATCCATTATCTTCTTAGAAAATAAGTACTAAGGGCCCTATAAATGTTGAATATATAAATATGAATATATGAATATATTCATATATGCATGTATTTTATATGTATATGCCATTTATATTACAGATAATTTTAAAGAAATTTCAAAGTAATAGTAACTAAAAATTTAGAATTTCTTATAGTTTTTCCACAATGAGCTACTGAGAGATGAAGAAAAGATAAGACCTCAAAGACTTCTGCCTACAGAGCAAGGACTCTATCCAGTACTTCTAACCAACTCCTGCTACAGAATTTCAAGGGCCAGACTCTCAGATTCGTATTTCCCTCTTCAAACACCTCAGCACACATCCATATAGACTTCAGAAATGCTGGGCGACAGTGGTCTTCAATTGCATCAACAATTAAATAATCTGAGTAACTAAATATCTCTAACTGTTATTTTTATATTTTGTAAATCTTTTATGTATAAACATTTAAAAAATTGTCTAATATATTTAAATTTTTTCCTGGTATATTTTAAACAATAAAGATAGTACTAATGTTGGTTTTGGTACAACCACAAATGAGGATAGTATTATGTTTTTTCATAATCATGTTTAGTTATGAATGCTTGCTTATGCAGACTGCTACCTTACTTGAACCAAGATTTTATATTTAAAGGGATTTAAGTTTCTCTCATTAGTCAGTATAATTTGGATACAAAACAAGCTTCTAACTTTAAACTAACAAAGATTTATTTTAATCTTCTAAAAGAACCCCATTCTGGGGTACCTCTGTTTTTAAATCCAAATTCTTAAAACAAAAATAGACATTTTTCTATCCTTATATCATATATATATAAAGTTTAGGTCCAGCCAATTAGATTACTGTGTTAACAAATGTTGAGTGAAAGTAGATAAAGGCTGTCAGAGGTTCTATGATATAATTCATACTTTTGACAAGTTTAATGTAATTTCAATTTCATTTAGACTTAGATATACCCAAATATTTGAGTTAACTCTTTGTATCCAAATTATACAAAAGGTATAAAAGGTGTACTATACTACAGTTAACTGAGATTAATAGAAACTCCTATTAAAGTGCTATTTTCCTTTTCTGGCTCTACAATAAAAATAACATTTAGTTTTATCCACCATATCTACAAATCCCAATTTGTAGCATATCTAACATTTTATTTCTATTCCAGTCACTAAAATATTTGGTCCATTTAACAAAAGAAAGGACAACTTGTTGTAAGATATTGTACTGTTATCTGATTTCTTCTGTGATGTGACTCTTCATTTATTTCCCCACATGGGGAATTGATAAAATACTAAGATAATAGTATGGATCATGTTATCTTCTACAAATAAGAGTTACAATAACTTACATGGTTAAAAACCAATTTTTCTTAAAATTAGAGCTAGCCACTTCATAAGAGTAGTTCATGGATATAAAAACAAGCTGGTCAAAAGAAAATCTAGAATTCAAAGTCAATAAATTATTTTAAGTCTTCTAAATTTCAAATAATAAATATTTGGTAGAGCACATATAACTATAAACACAGGGAGAAACGTATGTTCAATCTAATTTAAAATATATATACAATGTCTAGTTGGCTAAAAATGTCTACTTACCTCATCTACTTTCTTAAGTCTTTTAGGCCAGACATATTCTTGATTATATTTAACTTTACATATAACATTCCCATTATATGTCCCATCTCCATATTATAACAGACACAAAGGACAAAAATATTAATTAGACCTGGGTCACCGTGGCTAATAGATCTGACATGATCCTGGTGTTTCTTCCTTAATGGATTTATCAGCAACTCCTCCCTCCTGAAGATGGTTGTCCTGCCTACGACTCAGCCTCTTCTATACCAGATCCAGGAATGAGCCTTCCTAGCTATGTGGGACATATGAAGTATATTTGGCCTCTGCATGCACACAATGTGATGCTTGGCCAATAGGGAGACTGAACTAAAGTTCCCAGGAAAGTGCCACATCTGTTTCACCTGCTTCTGACAAGGCTGGATGGACTGATAAACTCCTGTGATCAGGATTGTGGAATGCTGCAAAACCAGAGCCAAATTACCTGGGGTACCTATAGCCCACCCCCCTATAGTCATTATTGTCTACCTTTGTGTCTGACCTAACATCCTCATGACCATCAGTTGATCAGGTGTGACCTTTATGGAAGGTACTAGCAGACCCCCAGCTTCCACCAACCCAAGGCTGAGAGCATCTGAAGCCTGTGGTGAAGGTTTACCCTCGTGATGGTTAAATTTTGATGTCAATTTGACCTTTCAAGTAATCTTGGGTGGGTCTCTCAGGATGTTTACAGGAAGGCAGCCTCTCAGTAGGGGGCAGGATGTAAAGCATTTCAAAGAAGCTAGAACTAAACATCCTTTCCTATGTGGGCAGAGCAGGAAGGAAATTCCAGAGACTCAGGAAGCCATTAAGTCTGGGATAGAATTGCAAGACCCCACCCTAGGGCTATATAAAGGTGAAAGAATTCTCTCCTTCCCCTCCTGCCTGTTTCCTTTTCTGTGTTTGTGGTGTTGGTGATGGGTTTTTCTCTCTGCTCAGATCTGTGAAAGAGGACCATCCTCTTTCACTTTTATGGGACTTCCCCTGGATCTGAAGCTTGAATAAATCCTTTCCTCCTATAAACTGTGCCTGGTTTGGAGATTCATCCCAGCAGTGTGTGGCTGACTGCGACACTCTCCTGTCACAGTCCTGTCCTGTCTATCTGATGGTCAGCCAGTGTATTTGAGAAGCATCTTGATTTAGACTTTTTTGTTCTGTAAATTCAAAACTTTCATGAAATT
This sequence comes from Zapus hudsonius, assembly GCA_004024765.1. NCBI lineage: Eukaryota > Metazoa > Chordata > Mammalia > Rodentia > Dipodidae > Zapus > Zapus hudsonius. The sequence goes on from PVHP010002719.1 coordinate 50,099, forward strand.
GTTAACACTTTGGAATATGGAATTAGGCATAAACTAAATCTCCAATCCTGGGCCACAGTGAGTCATATTTGGCTCCAGAATAAGCTACCTCTTATCCTCTTTGAAGTGAGAGCTCTGTCTTATGCATCTTTTTGTATCATTTTGATACCTAAACTGGGTTTGGGACCACATGATGGTAATCCCAGAATTTGGAAGATTGAGGCATGAGAATTGCAAGAATGATGTCAGCCTCTATGGAAACCAGTCTCAAAAAAAAAAAAAAATCATACCAGGAAGTCTCAAGGAATCTTTGGAATGTCATAACCTGAATTCAGGCTTGAGTACTCATCAGGAAAATGTGGTATGACTACATTTTTTAGATTAGGACCATGACCACTGGATTATTTTAATATATCTTGTTTATCCTTGGAATGCTTCCGTGTTTCAGAACTCCACAGCATGGCCTCACTGCTGAGGACGGTGGGAATTCACATTCCAAACTGCTCATCTGACTTGGCTCCCCCTTTCCAGTTTTTCTCAGCAAACACTGCTGTGATCGTTGTACCTCACTTAACAACAGCATTTCATGTGCCCCCTCGGACCTCCCATCACATTGAGGAGGAAAGTCCAAGCCTGGCATCAGAATCTTTTTATCACCTGGCACTGCCACCCTTGCAAACCCCATTTTTCTCTTTCCTGTATAAGCCCTACCTGAGAGGAGCTGGTCTTTTCACTGCTCTGTGAACTGATCGTCCCTTTCGTGACTTCTCATTGCTGTTCATTCCATCACGTGCAAATGTTTTCATGCTGCCACAACTCTCAGCTCAAATAGCAGCACCTCTGCTCAATCTTTTTTGAGACAACCATGATTGGAAATGACTGTTCTTTCTGTTAGGCCAAAATCTCAGTTCCCCAACATGGAGTCTGGCTTGCAGAGCCTCAGTCTCACCTGAGGGAAACTCCAGAATGGTGTGACAATTTTCAAGAGGAATGTCAGCATTGGAAACAGACCCCAACAGGGAGAAGAGATAAAGCCTGCCTTGCTCCCCCATCTCTGATTGGCTGGAGACACATTCCTTCCTCTCCCACCCTGAGAGCTACATGACCACCTGGACCCCCACCTAGGAGCCTACTTGACTGACCCCTTGACTCCCAGAATCCTCCAGTTTCACTTCCCTTTTATAATCCCCCAATCTGCCTGTTCCAGATGGCTTTCTCCACCCTGCTGAGACAGCCTGGTGGCTCCTGTTTTCTTCTGAATAAAGCTTTCTCTTGGGTCCCTTTCAAACCTTACTCTTTTGAGTATCTGTGTGCTACTGTGAGGTCAGTCATGATAATGCAATGGTGAATATTTTTTGAATCATTTGGCTAGAACTAAGCACTGCCTCTCTTCAGCAAACCTGTGAAGTAGATATTATTATTATGTTGTATATAGATGCTGGCTACAGATTTTGATATGCTGATTTGTCCAAAGATGGAACAAAATTAAGTAATACATCTACTTCTCAAGATTTCTACTGACAAAGTATCTTTTATGCATATATTTACTGTATTAATTAGATTATAGGCCCATGAATGAGTAGGGACTTGATTAATCACAATTTTTCCCATGGGACCTGTCTATGGGAGTCAAAGTATGAAAAAATGCCCATTGATTAAAAAATAATTATTATCCAACTGTGAATGGTTTTTCAATTACTTGCTTTATGCTGTTTCTTCAAGATAAGGTAGCCATAGCTGGTCATGTCAAACTGGATGCTCTTCTGACACAATTCTTTCAACTCTAGTCCCTTCTAAACTGACTGCATTTATCTGTGATCTGTTTGTCTCCCTAGCAACATCTCTGCTTGAATTCCCGGGACCCAGAACAATATTGTACATATATGCCCAGTGCATTAGTCAACTGTCTGTTGCTGAAACAAAATACATGAGGGGGAAAAATCTTGTGGGCTGTTTATTTTGGCTCTTGTTTCTGTCGTGTTAAGTTCATGGTCAGCTGGAGCCATTGCATTTGGGCTGATTGGGGAGCAAAGCTGTTTACCTTGTGCCAGCCAGGAATAAGAGAGATGAAATGCTCTAATATTCACTTCAAAGACCTGCCCCCAATGACCCTCTTTCTTCTACTAGGCTCCACCTCCTAAATGCTCCAATAGCACCAGAGGCATTTAGCACATGTGTTTTGGGGGCAGCAGAAGGAGGGCATTTAAGATTTAAACCATCACATTCAGTAAATGCTTATGAAATGCATAAATTGTATCTGTGGCTATCATCAACCCTATAAGTTAGTTTTTGTTGTAGAGTTGGGCAATGCATAAATTCAAGACAACTGAGCAGATTACATCATCAATGAGAAAAAAACCCATGAAAATATAAACAAAAACTATAACTATTCTGCAACTCTAGCATGCTTGTTAACAAAGTGGCATTTGGTTGCTTACTAACAACAAATATTTGAGTGGAAAAAAGAAATCTTAAGTATAAAAAGCATGAATGAGTTGTTTGTAGGCAAAATGGAAGAAGATGTAGTTTAAAGTTTTCACAATCTTCTATACAATTCATTATTTTTAATATATTTATTTAAGAGAAAGAGAATGGACATGCCAGGGCCTCCTAACAGTGCATGCAAAATTGAGACCCATGGGCCACTTTGTGAGTCTGACTTTACATGGGTACTGGGGGATTGAACCCAGGCTGGAAGGCTTTGCAAGAAAGTGGCTTTAGGGCTGGAGAGATGGCTTAGTGGTTAAGGTGTTTGCCTGCAAAGCAGAAGGACCCGAGCTTGATTCCCCAGTGCCCATGTAAAGCCAGAAGCACAAGGTGGTACATGCATCTGGAGTTCATTTGCAGTGGCTGGAGGCTCTTGTGTGCCCATTCTCTCTCTCTCTCTCTCTCTCTCTCTCTCTCTCTCTCTCTCTCTCTCTCTCTCTCTCTCTTTCTCTCAAATAAATAACTAAATAACTAACTAAATAAAATATATGGAAAAAAAGTGGCTTTAACCACTGAGTGCTCATCATTCTTTTTCTTTCCTGAATATGTGCCTCTTAAACACAGTGATTCATCAGTGGACAATTCAAGTGAAGAATCCATTTTATAAAGCAGACTCCATTTTTAGACTTACTTCCCCCTCCCTAAAGAATGTCTGATCACAAAGACCAGGAAGTAAAAAAAAAAAAAAGACACCATATAAGGAAGCATATGGCTGTCCTGGAATGTGGGCTGGCCCTGGGATGTGGCTCCAAGGAAGTAACCAATCAAGAGGCATATAGATACAGGAAAGGAGCCAATAGAAATACCACACACCCTGTGACCTAAGCTGTATTATAATTAGATACCCTGCTCCTTTGTTCTTCGGGGCTCCATCTTGCCTAGACATTCATCTGCCTGCTTGTGGAGCCCAACTGCTCAGCCGAAGAATGAAATCCTCTTGCTTTTGCATCTGCTGGTGTGGTTATTGGAGTTTTGGGGTACGCTCTCCTGAGAGAGGCCTTGGGGGGTCTTTCACAAGTACCTCAAGACTGAAAAGTTAGTGTTGCAGACAGTTGGTATTAAATTTTTGGTCACTGGAAAAGAAATTCTGTATAAAGAATAGAATCTATGTCTTTGTATCTTAATTATTTATGAGTATGATAACTGTCCCTTAAATACACTGAAAAATAACAGCAAAGGACATGATCTAGTGGTGATACTGATGCAGGATTTGGGGGCTTAAGGGGTCCCCTAATTTTATGAACCCTCAAGTTTTGGTTTCTTTCCTAATCAGTAATGAAGAATAATAAAGAAGGACAAATTATGTATTTTTGAGTATTTGGGGAGAAATCACAAATTGTGGAGTTTATTTAAGGGGAGTTGGGATCTGGAAAGGAAGGCCAGAGCATATTTTCATGTGGAAAAAATATACATTTTTAAAAAATATTTTATTTATTCATTTTTCAAGCAGAGAGAGAGAGAGAGAGAGAGAGAGAGAGAGAGAGAGAGAGAGAGAGAGAGAGGGAGATAGATGAACCGGGCGCCTTAGGCACTGGAGACAAGTGCCTTAACCACTGAGCCATCTCTCCAGCCCTGGAAAATATATTTAAGAAATTTAAGAAAGATTGAAATTTTAGGGAAAACCTGGAGTAAAGCTGTGAGCACGTGGAGAGTTAGAAGAACCTGAGGCTTTTATTCCAAGAGAAGTTAGAGCGAGCCACAGGCATGTGGCATCAGTGAGAAGAACAGGCTTCAGAGGAAAGATCAGAGGAGGTTGAGAACATGTGGAAGGGGGAATCTAGGAGCAAGTATAGGGAGACTTAGAAGAGATCCACACAGCGTTTGTCGGTGTTCTCCAGTGGAGGGAAGCCAAGGGAAGGTTAGTGAGAGCACCCACGTGGTAGGTCCATAGTATAAATATGCATGGTGGGTTTAGAGACCATAGGAATTTTATAAATTTAGTAGGTGAAAAACCATAAGAGATGAACGGGGAAGCTAGGATTAATAGACAGGGCTAGTTATGTTTTCCCATCCCCACCCAGCCAGGCTACTGGATGGGGATAGAAATCAGAACTCACATGGGGTCCAGGCCATGCAGGACAGGAGCTGATCACAGAGGGTCTCTGCAAGGGAAGGGAGAGCAAGAGAGTGGGTGAGGGCAGGGCCACCACCTTTATAGTATCAGATTCAGGTAGGCAGGGGAAAGATTTGATTGGTCAATAAATTTGGAGGATGGATACCAGTGTCCACCCACACCTGGGGTTGGGATCACGCTAGACTTTGGACAGCAGAAGACACTGTAGATCAGTCTCTGTCAGACATGAGTTCCAGGTATGCCAGGAGAGATGGCATGTGGAGGGGTATCTCCTGGTTCCCTCTGGGGATGCTGCAGTTTCCTATGCAAGAACTATTAAGAGAGATTTTGCTGGCTTCTCAAAGAACCCTGAGGAACTTTGTGGGTATTGAGAGAGAATAGGAGAAAGCTAGCTTATTTTAGGCAGTTTCAGTCAGGAACTGAGGCCCAGAGGGAACCAGGAGATACCCTTCCAGTCAGATGGAGTGGAGATTCCTGAGTTCTTAGGGAGTACATACAACTCTGGGGAAATGTCACTGAGGACTTTCATATGAACCGGTGTGTTCTTCAGGACTGTTCTGAGCATTTGTTAAAAGTGTAACATCAGGAAATAGGCCAGAAATAGCATGAAGACCAATTTATTTAACTTGTAAGGTTTTCCTTTTGAGTACCATACATCACTTCCCATTTCTTTAGGAATTTAATTTTGAGAAAAACTTAGCATCTCTACATTATAGAATTTTAATTTTCATTGAATTTTAGATAGGTTAAAACCTTTTGTTGCCCCATATTTACTACGCTACTGTTGAGGTCCGAGGTCGAGCACTCCTCACAGAACAGAAGACACAAACGATGATGCAGGTCACACAGCGAGGTTTGTTTCAGCATGCTGAGGTCTGGGTCTGGGCTCAAAAGTTGAACCTCTGACCCACGACCCCTCTTCTGCCTTCTTCACTAGGTTTTATAGGTTTGAGTTTATAGGCATGTGACATTTCATAGTTATCTATTAATTTTATGGCATACAGGTGGCTGTTTGAGGTTACAAGCATGGGAACTTCACAGTTATCTACTATCTTTACAAAACAGTTATCTGCTATCTTTTTATGGCCCACAGGTGGCTCATGGCCTTTTAACCCACATCTTGGCCACATCTAAGTGGTCACTCTAATCTCATTGCAACCATCTGGTTGTCTGTTTACAGACATTCCTTTAAACTCAGACCTTCTTTACCAGTGATGATTTTTTTTCTTCTGAGAAGGGAGTAGGGGGCTTTTCGTCCATCTGTTCCTTTGATCTGTCAAAGCTAACTAAGATGGTGAATTGCCTGTCCCCAACACTACTATATAGTATTTCCTAAAAGATTTCCAGGCAATCTGATACAACAAATTGTTGATGTATTATTATCCCTTAACACGGTAAAGATAAAACAGTTATAATTGATTTTTATTTTCCCAGGCATATATTCATGTACATAGTATTAGGATCCATAAAGACATTTTCATATAAATATACAATGTAATTCTGAGCATATGCCTCACTAATTTTTTTTTGGTATTTCAACTGTGGAAAGTGTGACTAGGTTCAACCCTGCTTCTATGATGACCTGAAGTGGCAGGTTAGTTAGTGGGCTCCTGACTACAGTGGATCCCGTCTCTCAATGGGGGTGGATCAGGATGAGGTCACCCATCCCCTCCTTGACCTTCAAGTCACTTTGTAATGCTCAGCGAAACAACTAGACACAAAAGTTATGTAACCTAGGATTCTGTTCACATATGTGGATGTCCTGGGGCAGCAGAAAGCATGAATAGGGTTGACTGAACATCTCTCCAAGTAATGCTGATATGAGCACCTCACACTAGAATGCATTTCCATATTTTACACCCTTAAAGGCTGAAGGCTATTTTGAGGATTTTATGTGTTATTGAGACAATTAGCTCTGTCTTAAGAGGCGGCATGGTTTGGGGGTTTGTTATCCTTGATAACTGAACAGAAGAAAGAAGCTGTATGAACAGAAGCAGAGAATGTTTCCATCTAGGTGTAGACACACACACACACACACACACACACAAATGTCTCCTAGCTTTCTTTTTAAAAAATATTTTATTGGATTAAAATTACATATATTTATTTATTTATTTTATATTTATTTATTTATTTATTTATTTATTTATTTTGGTTTTTCGAGGTAGGGTCTCGCTCTAGTCCAGGCTGACCTGGAATTCACTATGTAGTCTCAGGCTGTCCTCGAACTCACGGCAATCCTCCTACCTCTGCCTCCCGAGTGCTGGGATTAAAGAAGTGCACCACCACACCCTGCTAAAATTACATATATTAACACAACAATATGCTCAGTATCATAGGTTCTTAAAGTCATCGAATCCATGATAACATTCCCTCTTATGCATTAATTATTCTCCCCCATGACTCTTACATTCTTTCCGCCCCCTCTTCCACAAATTTCCCTGAGTCATAGTGGGTGAGGTTATATTTTGCATAGTTATTAGGTTTTTAAGAGTCTGTAGATTTGTATTTTGGACAATTTTGGGCACCCTTGGTGCCTCTCTCTATTGTCCTTCCCCAGGTTATCTGCCTTGCTGTGGGAATAGCTCTTTTGCTCACCATCTCACTTCCTTAGAGGTTGCGTTAGGGCTCTAAGTGGTGAGTTTGAGGTGAATGGTCTCCTGCTTGGGTGTCCCCCCATCAAGTCATGTCCCTTTGGTGGAGTTCTGTTGTCCCCGGTTCACGTTGCTTTCTGAAAAATACAAATAGAGTCTCCAGTGGAGAGTGAGATCATAATTGGTCAATTGAGACAGATATTTCCTAGCTTTCTTAAAGATAAGGAGTAGAGACATTTCTCCTCCTGTCAAATATTTTGCTCCCCACTGTGCCTAGGTGACGTGCCGATGAACTTTGGTCTCTTCCAGTATACACTCACTGCTTATTGCAAACTATGGTGATGTTGGGACTGGGGAAACAGGCGTTGTACATCCAGAACCAATTGTCTGTAGCTGTGTAAGGTCAAGAAACAAACTTGAGCCTGTGACTCCCTGGCAGGCACTATAATAAAACAATGCTAGGTGTAGTTTCAAGTTATAGGACAGCCATACTCTGTTTTAGTGAGGGGGAGATATGAAAGATGTTTTCACCCGGGTGTAGTAATACTTGGAAAATTAATTAGTAATGAAAGAAATTTGAAATTCAGTTCACTGTGGAATAAAGAAGTAGTTGTGGGTCAACTTCAAAATTCTGGTATTTTCTGTGTTGGAATTTCTTGGCAATTTAAATGATTTTTACTTAAAAGTTTATTTGACTATAATATACCATTTCTCTTGATCAAGGAAAGTTGCTTGATGTCAAAAAATATTTTGAGGAGGAGGTTATCCAGTGGAGGGGGGAGGGGAGGGCAGTGGGGAATTGGGGATAACAACTCATTGTTTGCCCACTAAATGTTGTAACTCATTATGGAAAATAAATTAAAAAAAAAAAGAAAATAAAAAAAAATAAAAAAAATATTTTGAACCAGAATAATTACTGGGTCACTTCTTAATTACCTCTGACCCATGGATCTCATTTTTTTTTTTTAAGAGGGAAGAGCACACCTCAGCACAGTCAAACCACAGGCATCTTGATAAATGTTGAGACGTGGCACAGCTGGAGAAAACTCCTCTACTGAAATCTCATTTCTCAAATGCTGCATCAGGCTTTTGATATCATCTACTGCCAGGTATTCATATGAACAGGAACTGAGGAATATCTCTTGGTATGGTAATGTATTAGCTTTTCATTGCTGAGACAGAGAGACGGAGAGGAAAAAATGGAGGCAAGGTATATTTTGGCTTACAGTTTTAGATGTTTCAGTCTAGTGTTACCTGGCTCTCTGTGTTTAGGATGAGGAAGTATATCATGATGAGAGAATGTGGCAGAGGAAATCTGTTCTCCTTATGGGTCAGGAAGAAGAGAGAGGGGGGGAGGACACTTTTCAAGGATACATCCCTGTGACCTACTTCCTCCATCTAATTGGAGGCCATGCCTCCTAATTTTCTATTTAGCTATGAATAATCAATGGATTGACCCATTGATGAAGTTAGAGCCCCCATGGTTCAATTAACTCTCATTAATACTGCAGTGAGGATCAAGTTTTCTAATTCACCAATCTTGGGAGGATATTTTATATTTAAACCACAAGAAGTAATAAAAGATACTGGAATCTATTCACTATTTTGCCCTATATTTTTTTCCACAAATAATTAGTGAAGACACCATGTGACCATGAAGGAGAAAAAGATGCTCTTATGGAGCTCTGTTGACAGAAAATTTGCCACCAAGCATAGCTGTGGTATTGATTTATGATGATTTTTCAGCTCTAGTTAATAAAGGGAATACGAGTCGCTGGTAAGTATTCTATTTAAAATAGCTTTTATTTTTGTTTTGATGTAATATATGTTTATTACATACATTTCCTATGTTTTCATAGGAAATATGGGAGAAACTGTTGAAGATATTGCCTGATACAGCACCCAGCTTTATAGCTTTAGTATATGATTGTCTCTCTGGTCTTATACAATTTAAATAAAGACTTCAGTCCTCCAGGAAACATAGTTTTGTCCTTCAATGGCAGTGAAAAAGTATTTATTACAATGTATTTTCCAAGTTTGGAAGTGGATAAAGTATTGAAAATGCAGAGGTGATGTGAATTTGGTCTCTAACAACTAACTCTCACTGGGTAGTAAAGGTGATGAAAAATTAAATTACTGATTGTTCGAGAAATTGTAGTATATCCAAAAGCCAGATGAGTCTGACTAAAGGCTCAGAGATAAGCAGAGGTGGAAATTAACCTTGAATGGAAATTTGATTGGATCAACAATGCCTGGGAGATTGATAAAGCACACTTCTGGGCGTGTTTGTAATATTCCAGAGACCATTGGCCTCTGGATTGTGGATAGCACCTTCCAACAGGCTGAGAATCCGGATGAAACAGAAGCAGAGGCAAGAGGAAGCCACCCAGGGCAGGGTGCCCTCTCCTTCTTGGTGATTCTGGGAGCTTGGCTCTACCAGGTTCTCTGGTTACCACACGGCTCTGTACCACCACCATGAACCTAGAGTAAGGAGGCCAGTCAAGCATGGACAGAAATCTCAGAAAACAAGAGTCAAAACAAAAAAATCTTTATCCCTTGAAACTGTTTCTATCAGGTATTTCTCACAACAATAAAACATCTAACAAGGTGTAGAAATGGCCTGGGTCAGCAACTGCTTGGCTCACCTGTGTATTTAATGAATGATGGTCTCCTTGCCTGTGAAATGAAGGGGTAGACAGGTGAGCCACTTGTCCTGGCTTTCCTGATCTTTTCCTTGTTTCAGCACTGGAAGTCCCATGCCCCAGGAGCCCCTTGGAGTCTCCATTTCAAATATGTAAGTCCTTTATCCTGGAAGTCCTTAAAGTCTCTGGAAACCGGACCAGTTGTTCACTTTAATTAATTCTCATGAATCTATGTTTGTGTATCAAGAAAGAATTCTTGGTGATGTTTATCATATGGCTACATGATAAGATGCTTAGGTGAAATACTGAGTGATATTAACCATACCATTCTTTCCCTATTTTTAAACAAAGAAACCATATAGGCTGTGAGCAATAATCTTGTTACTTCCCAGTCCAGTGCCCCTTGCAGTATATTCTGTAAACTTTTCTTTTTTTTTTTTAATTTCATTTTTATTGTCCATAATGAGTTACATTATTTAGTGGGCAAACAATGAGTTGTTATCCCCAATTCCCCAATGACCCCCTCCCCATCCCCAGTCAGCTGGATCTTCTCCATGGGCCATCTGCAAACTTTTCTTTTACAAAGTCCTGTAATATATGGCCTATGTGAGTATTAGCCATTAAGAAAAATAAGTTTAGGTCATCCACAGGTAAATGAAACTGAAGACCGTGTTTAGCAAAATAGGCCATACTCAGACAAATATCAGCAAATATCACCTGTTTTCTCTCATATGAAAATCTAGACTAAAAAAAAACACACTTGAAGGCAGAGAGAGGACTACATGGGAAGAATGGAGCAGTGGGAGGTGAGGTGGGGAGACAAGAGAGGGTCATATGATTATTGCTATCATCATATTGTAATGATGGGGAGATGATGAGCAAATCCCATGATGTACATGCATGAGAATGCAATAATGGGAACCATTATTTCATAGAATGAATATAGCCTAATGAAGATATAAATCCTTATTGGTAAATGACTTAAACAGATTTTGGAAAAACAGGGTTAGGGTTAGCTTGTAATGAAAACATCAATGTTATATTTTTGGGGGTTTGAATTTTGCTTTTCCAAGAAAATGTCTCACAAATAATCATGTACAAACTCTCTGTAGACCAGAGAGTTTTACGGGAGCAGCTGTCTTGGTGGTGAGTCTCAGTTGAGTCCTCTGTAAGCCTGGTGTCATAGAGAGAGCATTATGAAGCTGTGAAGTCAGACAATGGCTCTGTCAGTTACTAGTTATGCAGCTGGAGGAACACCTCTTCTGTTACAATTTCTTCATTTAGAAAGTTTGAGTACTAACAGCCACCTGGCGAAGTTGTCGAGGGCTGGGAGTACCTTGGCAGGTAGCAAGTGCTCAATTGTTGTTTATGTCATTTCCCCAAACAGTGCACTTTCTGGTGTTCTTAAATCAAAGGGGCCTGCATCTGACTCAATGTGGATGAGAAAGATACTCTTCACAGCAGTATATAAAAAAATCTTCAATAGGAACATATGCTTATGCATATCTACAATGGCGTGTCTATGTCTAGACAATTATATATTTCCTATTACACTCTTAAGAAAGCCCAAGTATATCTTAAATGGTACACCTGAAAGTTAGAATCCAACCTAGGTCATAGAGTTATAATGTGGTAGAAACTAAGTTAATCTGTCTAGTATAATCACTTAGTGATATATTTGTATCTTAATAGCAAAAAACAAAGCTATAATTTTTCAGGTAAGACTTTACTGAGTGCTGATATGTTACTCTAACATGGGTAATTTTAAATTAAAAATAAAATTAAAAAAATATTTTATTTTTATTTGAGAGAGAGAGAGAGAGAGAGAGAGAGAGAGAGAGAGAGAGAGAGAGAGAGAGAGAAGGAATGGGCATGCCACGGCCTCCGGCCACTGCAAGTGAACTCCAGACACCACATGTGCACCTTGTTTATTTGGCTTTATGTGGGTCCTGGGGAATTGAACTCAGGTCCTTCTGTTTTATAGGTAAACGCCTTAACAACTGAGCAATCTCTCCAGCCCTAAAAATTTTTAAATGTATTCAAAAACATTGATTCATAGTGATGATCACATACATATGTCACAAATACCTGTGAGGAGTAAAAACTTCAAATACAAAGTAAGGTATACAGAAAAACGTTCAATGCTATAATGCATCCTAAAACAGAATGTGGAACATAGGGCTTTACAGAGGGAAAGCTTCCTGGGATGTATAACTGATAAATGATAAGTCAGATAGGCATTATTCTATATTCTATTTTTATTTATTTATTTTTAAAGTTTAATTTTTTATATTTTATTTATTTTCAAGCAGAGAAATACAGAGAGAGAGAGAGAGAGAGAGAGAGAGAGAGAGAGAGAGAGAGAGAGAGAGAGAGAGAGAGAGAGAACACCAGGGCCACCATCTGTGTGTCTGGCATATGTGGGTACTGGGGAATTGAACCCAGGGCCTTAGGCACTGGAGGCAAGTGCCTTAACCACTGAGCAATCTCTCCAGCCCTCTATATTCTATTTTTAATAATTATATTAATTATTTTGATGTGTGTGTATAGTGTGTGTCATCTCTATAGCTTGATACTTTTCAGGTTGACTACCTAGCTAGCAGCGAGCCCCCGAAATCCTCCTGTCTCTGCTCCTGCAGTCCTGGGTTAGAGCTGTGCAGTGCCAAGCTGGGTTTTTTTTTTTTATAACCTGAGTCCTGGTGTCATGGTTTGATCCAGGTGTCCCCCACAAACAAATGAATGTGTTCTGACTGCTCGATCCCCAGCTGATGTCAGTTCAGGATCAGAACCTCGATAGAGCTGTGTTGTTGGGGGCAGGCTTATGGGGTTATAAGCCAGCTTCCCCTTGCCAGTATTTGGCACACCTTCCTGTTGCTCTTTCCAGTGCTGTGGCAGAGGTGATGTCCACCCCTCTGCTCATGCCATCGTTTTCCCTGCCAGGATGGAGTCTCCCCTCGAGTTCGTAAGCCAAATAAACCCATTCCTCCATAAGCCGCTTTTTTTGGGGGGTTCTTTCTGCTCTTTCTGCGCAGCAACTAGAAAGCTGACCTCAACACCTGGGTATGAAAGTCTTGCTTGTGCAGCACTTACCTGCTGGGCCATTTCCTCAGTCCCTATTCTGAATTCTAGAAAGCTGGGAGACAAGTGTCAGCTTGCATTTCACAGACCATCTTATTTTAGCATCTCTGTTTCCCTTTGTCTGTATAGTTAAAAGTGTTTGGCTACCAAAAACCCAGCTGTTAATATTGAGCGACCTAGTTCTGTAAGGTGCCATGCTCTTGGGGACCCCCTGTGAGCAGAGAGCTGTGGCGGGCTTCAGGAGGAAGGAGGCAGATAATGAGAAGCATGAACACCAAACACATGTGCCAGGCATACTTTTTGCCTTGTAAGGATTTACCATTTTTGCTGAGGAGGCACAGTTTGTCAAAATCAAACAAGTCATTTAGCTGAGATTATATAAACATCAATTTTGAGAACATCCCCCTTCCTGAAGTTAAATAATAACAACAATAATAAGATGAGTGTCAAAGCAGCCAGTTCTAAAGTGACATTAATCTAAAACTTTCAGAAGTTTCCTTGGAGCAGCAAAACTTTCCAGGAAGAGAGGCAGTTTATAAATAGCTTCAGATCAATGTGGAAATACACTGAGAAACTGTCAGGAAATGAATCAATAAAGCCTATGACAAGACCCACCTCGGCAAGATCTAGACGCAGAATCAAACGGGCTGGCTGTGGATTTTGTACTATTACCAGAGACATTCAGGTAGAATAATAGAGTGGTGGTGACAGGGTTACAACCACAAGAAAAACACACAGAGTTAGTGAAACGAAAAAGCTCTCAAGTGGAATCAACCCAAAGAAAGAATATCCCGTTTTCATAGCAGACAGAAGAAAGCCACTGGAAGATGTGTAGCTTTCCAGTAAGGCAGAAAAGAGATTTCTAACCTACAAGCGAGGGCCTTGCACACAGGAAAATTGGGGTAGAAAACACTATTATATAACCTTTTAAGAGCAAACACAGCAGACAACTGTGGGAAAGATTTCAGGATTTTCTACAAGTCTGTCTTCAGTATGTTCATTGTGATTTGAGCTTTAGGGAAGACTTCCCTTGCCCAGTGTCAGTGTCTGTCGAAAGATGTCTCGCTAGCCATCTCTGTGTCTCCTTCTGAAGGCAGAGTAATTGCCAGAATGCCCGAGCTCTCTCTCCTTTATTCTACTTTTTCAGCACTTCTTGTTTGAGGAGCCAGATGAGAAAACTTGAGCCCTGGAGAGGGAGGATGAAAGGGGTGGAGAAGAGATCAGTGGGGAAATGGGGTCCTAGTTGCTCATAACAGTGTTGCTGGTTTACTAAAATTCTCTGGGCTCTGTTGAATGACAATGGAATGTGTGGAATTTGAACTCAAGACCCAGGGAGCTAAGACATTACTTTCCCTGGGAAAGAGTGGATTCCTGTGAAGATAGAAATAATAAAAGTAATATATAAATGTGAATATATATATAAATTTCCTTTTGATGTTTTCTGGGCATTGTGCATATATATGATTAGAGCACTGTGATCATGTCCAATTATTAATACTAACCTCTATGTTAAGTCTAGATTAAAAAAAATTCTCACCAAGAGGGGGAACTAAATTCCCAAGATTGTCTTTGTCAAGGTCATAGAGTAAAATCATTTCCAGCCCTGAGAACCTGTGATTTCCTCCCTGTTTCTTTTCATCTTTACCCATTTCGTCATCCACTTCTGGATCCTGAACGTCCCCTCCCCCACGGTACCTTCTGCAGTCAGGCTATTTTCTATTCAAGACCCGAGGGAGGATCTTGTCACCGGCTGGTGACCGCTTCTCCACTTGTGTAGCAGCTTTGAAATTCCCATCTTTTTTAGCAGCTGCAGTCAAGGACCATGAGTCACTGGGAGGAGCTGGCTGGGCTCTCCTGGGAGCATTAACCTTTCGGCAGTTCAACCAACAGCACACTTCAAGTTCAGTGGCTCCCAAAGGCCTCCGAGGTACATGGGAGAGCAACTGCAGGTTTCCCAAGGACTAGGCTTGTTTTCTTTCTTTTCCTCCAGGAATCAGGTTTCTGCCTATAGAGAGACACATTCTTGCAGGCTTAACTCTGACTTCATAGCTCAAGTGGATGCGAAATCAAATCTGGGGACAGCTGGGAAGTGATAAGGGCAGGAGGAGACATTTAGGGAAAGGTCTTTTTAAATGTTCTTGCTGCCGTTTGTTGCCTGTAAACCTACAGCCAGGAAAGTAAAGGTGGATTTTCCCCTCTTTTTTCCAGTAGTTGTGCATGCTAGAACTTTCTCCTCACTCTATGTCCTGTTCAGCTACACGTCGCTGGGATGAATCTCCAAACCAGAACAATTTTGGGGAGGAAAGTATTTATTGAAGTAACAGACCCAGGAGAAGTAAAGGAAAAAAGGCTGGCCCCCTTTCACAGAAGCAAGCAGAGAGAGAGATCCACCACCAGCACCTCAGGCTAGCAAGCACATTGTAACTCACAAAAATGCAGAACTGGCCTACTGGGGTTCTGGCTTTTCTTTTGCATATGTATTCCTAGTATTTTGCATCCAATTTAGAAAGGGTGTCATGACCCCAGGAGGTCAGGCCAAAGTGACACTTCCTCCAGCCAGAGGTTGAAGACAATTCACAATTTAATAAACACAATTATAATGAATTCTATTGGGGGACATTTACTCAAAACTACCACACTCTATTAATAGGTGCTTATTCCTTACTTTGGGGTTCTAGACAGCTCGTGGAGGGAAGACATTGTCAACTCAATCTTTGTCACCTGTTCACCCTCAGCAGTAATAACAGCCGCAGGGGAGCATGTGCCTGTCGTTGACAATGTTACTGCGAATTACCTAATAGCAGCTATTTGGCTCTACAACAATGTCAACTTGATCAACCTAACATTAAGAAATGGTTGTGAGCTGCCATTAAGAAACTAGGGCACGATTCCATATTTGTTTCTTTGCGCTGCTCTTCCTATTATGTATTTTTTCTCTCTTCACTACCTATCAGTGTGAAGAGAGAAAAGAGTCACAGGGTCTTGTTTGGCAGGAGAGAATGAATCATGAAGTGGGACAATCAATTCTTTTGCTGAATGAAAATTTAGACATTATTTTCCTTGATAAGCACTTTGTGAAGAGAATGTGTCACAATCAAGAAGTCTATTTATGCTGAAAACAAGGCATCAAAGCAGTCCCTTAGCATGAAAGGAAATGGCCATCAGAGGTCACTTGGAAACCCAGACAAAGTCCCTTTGAGACTAGAACCTTTTACTTCATAACCACCATGGCAGGAAAAGTTCTTGGTTACAAAGCACAGAAAACCTCGGAGATGTACAGATAAATAATTTATTGGAAGGATATTAGATATTGGTCAGGGTATGTATGACAGATCTGATTGAGGAAGAGATTGGGGACTGAGGCAGGGTTAACAGCCAGGGGACACAGTGAGTCCCCAACTCCACCCTGGGGGGCAGCCTGCTCAGCATTGGGCAGTGTTCCCTCTGCTCTCGGAACTGCTCCTCACCACCCACAGCTAACCCTAGTCTCTTCTCTGACTCTGCAGGGAAGTGACTGGGTCTCTCTCTCTCTCTCTCTCTCTCTCTCTCTCTCTCTCTCTCTCTCTCTCTCTCTCTCTCTCTCTCTCTTCCACCACTGCACTCA